>QPKB01000004.1:49261664-49361725 GCA_003546025.1 Camphora micrantha | reverse complement strand
CAACAGAAAGCCAGGTGGATGACATTAATGATGCCCTCCAACTCGTCACTATCCTGGTCGTCATCATCTCTTCATTGATGAGCTAGGCTATTATTTATGCCCTCCTCTATTATATAGTCATTCAAGTGTCCATCCTTGACGAGCTTCTCGAGGTGGGACTTGAAGGCCTTGCAGTCTTCAGTTCTGTGCCCATTTTGCTTGTGATAATCATAGAGCTTACTTTGGTCTTAGGTAGAGGGGTCTCCCTTCATTGGCTGAGGCCAACTGAAGCATGGTTGTGACTTGATCCTGCCCAAAAGCTTATAAATTGGCTCCTTGAAGACCGTGTTCACAGCCTTATAAGTGACAGCGGCTGGTTTAGATTTCTTCCCGCCCCCCCAGGTCGAGGCCAAGACCACTACCGAGCTTGTAGAGGCCCTATTTCGGTCTTCCTCGTCTTTCCGAAATGAGTTCTTGTCTTTCTTGGAGGGTCTTTCTTCCTGCCAAAGGCCAAAGCTTTCCCGAGCTCGGGCCTCACCTTCTTCTTGTTCGATGAATTGGTTCACCCGGGCCATCAGTGCCTTCACCGTGACTACGGGGAACCGCACCAAATCCTTCCGAAGCTCGTTGCCTGGCAATAGAGCTTGCTTGAAGGACTTTATTGTCACCTTATCTGTGGCATCTTCAACTTGACTATAAACAATCTAAAATCTTTTGGCGAACTGTGTGATATTCTTGGTTCGCCTCTGATGGCCATCAGGTCGTCGTTCGTCTTGGAAATGACCCTATGAGCCTGGAATTTTTCCACAAAGGAACTCTGGAGTTGGCGCCAACTCAAGATTGATCCATCTGGGAGTGCGCAGAACCATTTCAGGGGGAGGTCGCCTAAACTGGACGAGAAGACTCTGCAATTCAGGTGACCGATATTCTCCCCACACCGACATCCGCTGAGTAAAATGTCGGAGATGCGCTGCAGGATCCGAGGTCCCGTCGTAAAGAACAAACCTCGGAACACTGCACTTTTCTGGGAGAGGAGAATCTCTTACCTCCTGAGAGAATGGAGATGTGCCGAGATCCTCAGAGTCGTAAGCATTTAGTCGATTTTGAGTGAAACCGCCCACCTACATGTTCTGTTGGACCGTTTGCTTGACTTGTTGGTCAAGTCATTCTCTCAGGTCGTCATTGTCGCGGCCTTTTTGAGTCTTCATTCAAGTGGATGCTACTCAAGCCTTCGTCGTAAGCTCGGTCGCGCCTCTTGTTATTCAGGATTTGCCTTAAATCCTGTTCAACCGAAGGAGCTCGGCCGCTTCCAAGGGTGGAAGTGGGGTGTCACGCCCCCGGACCTAGACCTTGATAATCTAGTCCTTAATCCGAGGAACGTGGCGCGACGGGCCAGAAAATTCCGCCCGCACACACTATTTATTTTCTCACAGGATTCCGCGGTGAGGATTTCAGACTATCCATCACAACCAATGAATCAATTTCACATCAATGATAATATGCGGAAGCATGTAGCAAAATAAGAATCACATATGACATAAGATAAGTCCACAAGTTCGATATCAAAAGAGGAATATATACATAAAAGCATAACCAAAAGTTAAGATTAAAGTTGTGAGGATCATAAAGTATTTTAAGTTATACATCCCAACAAGGCCAACAGAGGCCATAAACAAAATTCCCAAAATAACCGTCATTCCCCAAAAGGTGTTATCGAAGCTCCAGACCCAACATGTCGTCTACATCACATCATTTGGCTGCCACCATGCTCCACCAAAGGCTCTACCGCCCCAACCGCATGCCCTATCTCAAAGTTTGCGGGTCTGACATCTGATACCAAACAAAAGAATATCAGACGCGACGGTCTGACAGGTGAATAATACAGACAAGATATACAAGTTTTATGAATACCATGTTTAAAATTATAAGATGCAATTGAAACGAACATACGTAAAGAGTAAATCGAATAAGCTATTTCTATACAAATAAAAGAATTTCATAATTTAAATATTTCAAACTAATTGACAAATAATCAAAATATTGGCAAACCACATTTAACTAAATTCTCCTATTACCGAAGTAATAAGAGCACACAGACAGAAACCGTCGCTATATAGAATGGCCGGAACAAATAACCGTTGCCATATAAGATGGCCGGAACAAACAGACAGAAACCGTTGCCACTACTTGTGGGACCGCAAAACAGAACCGTTGCCATGGCCGGAGCAAACAAACAAAATCCAAACTGCAGTTGGCAAATAATTTAAAGATCCCAAGCAGGGTGATCAGCCCAGTTAGGTGACCTAAGCTTAGTGGTGCCGTTCAAAACCAAAACTTGAATCGATACAATTCGACTAATAATAATACATTTCCAAAAATCGATAAAAGGAACTACTCCGAACAAATACATACTGACAAATTTGGACAAATCAGATGAGTAGCCTTACCGATAATTTCAAACGTAACAAACCAAATCAAATTCTATTTCAAAACGATTCATAAGAACATTTATAATAAACTCACTAATATGGAATGAGAGGATACATAGTGGTTAACTGATCTTCCGAGGACTATCTCATTAAGCACTTAATGTCAGAGCACCGGTTATAAAACATAGTTTGGTACCTTTGAAGATCTCCGATGTTTGAAACACAAAGTGCATAGTGAGGCTTATCTACATTTTTCATCTGAGTATCGTGTTATAATATGGTTCGAGTGTCCAGGTTACCAATCCATAAAGCCTTATAGGAACACTAATCCATAATTGGTTACCAAACAGGACACAGGAAAATGCACTGAACTGTGCCCAGGTTCGCTCGAGCGGATGAAGGGTCGCTCAAGCGGACCCTCCCAGAACTTCCTTCGCTCGAGCCACTAAAACGTTCGCTCGAGCGGACGAGCTTCTGTTTCAAATTTCGTCAGACAGTAACAGGTCTGCTTGAACGGATGAATATTCGCTCGAGTGAGCCATTCCAAAAACTTGTTCACTCAAGCTGACACAGAGTTCGCTCGAGCGGACAGGTTTCTATAATGTTTTTCAACAGGCAGTGGCCTGTTCGCTCGAGCGACCATCGGTTCGCTCGAGCGAACAGCTCACTGGTTGTTTCGCCCAGTGCAGCATTTCTAGTACTTCCTCAAACATTCCTTCTTATCCTTCTTCTTCATTCCATTCCCTAATTTCTCACCTGAACATCTGTACTTCTCATGGCTGAAATTACACTCCATTCAACCACAACTATATATCTATCCATTCCATTTATCAATTCTGACATGAACATAGTTTCTTAATTTAACAAAACACAAAACTTTTGGGATTCAAGAGCTAATAATTCAGGAATTTTAAATGAACAAAAGGGCTCAGTTTGCTGAAACAACCATTTACAAGGATCAAAGCATCATCCATGATTCGACCAATTTCAAAATTTAAATCAACTGAATTTGCAGAGGAAACATCACTTAAATTGCATGTATTCCTTATCCAGATTTTTCACTTGCCTCAAGTCCAAATGAGTCTCAAAACACTCTAATAACTCCTAGCCCAGCTCAACTCCAAACCTACACCAAAAACCACTAAAGTCCACAAAATTTTGGAAAACGAAAGAGTTCTCCATAAAAACACTTGCATGCATGAAAATGGGCTTCTATAGGATCAATCAAGCTCATTGATGCAAGGAGGATGTCATTGCTTACCTCAAGGTGTTTCAATTAAAAAGAAAAGCTTGAAGGAGAAGAAGGTCCAGCTGAAATTGCTTTGAAAAGAGTATCAATGGAAAGCCAAGAGGAAGGAGAAGAGATTGGTGTGATCAAATCTCCATTTTCCACTAAGGAGGAAGGACGTGCAGAAGAGAGGAGATGGTTGGAAGGAGAAGAAGAAACTCTCCCAGCTATGATGGTGTTGCAGGAATGAATGAAGGAGGAAACTCAACGTGGGTTTGGCTTAAGTCAAATTGTGGGCCCTAATGGCCCTGAAAACTTCACATGGCTAGATTTATCATCTGTAGGTCCTGAATGAAGTTGACGAAGAAGAGGAAAATGATAGTTGAAAAATCTAGTTTTCAAAAAATATATTTTCCTCATGATTTTTAAATTTCGAAATTTATGAATAGATTTAGTGTAAAAAGACTTATTTACCCCTTTCTCTCGAAAAACGCGATTTCTGGAGTTCGAATACAAACAGAACAAACATGTGAGTTGTTGGGATCAAATGAACAATTTCAAAAATATCGAAATCCATATTTTTTTAAAAATCAAATAAATCCAATAAATCAAATCCCCACACTAACACGCGTCACATGGGCCACCCCGGGCCCAGTCAAACCAAACACAACGCGCTCGAAATTCCCCAAAGCTATTCAAAATTCTAATCTAACTAAAAAATCAAGCTAATCGTCCTCTAATCCTGCTTAGTGACTAATCACAATTAAAATAATAATAAATTATACTAAACCTGGGTCGGGGTCTAACATCCTCCTCCCCTTAGAAGCATTTGGTCCTCCAAATGAACACTAACATCTGGTAGCAAGTGCGGGTACTTATTCTGAACTTGATCACGCAATTCCCAAGTAGCTTCTTCTGGTTCGTGATTCTCCCAAAGCACTTTTACCCAGTGAATTGTCCGGTTCCTCAATTCTTGCTCCTTTGTATCAATGATTCTAACCGGTTTCTCAACATAAGTGGTATCTTTTCGAATCTTTATAGGCTCATGTCTTAGCACATGTGAGGGGTCCGAAACATATTTCTTCAACATTGAGACATGAAACACATTATGCACACTCGAACGTTCTGGCGGTAAGGCGAGTTTGTAAGCCACTTCACCAACACGACTCAGGATCTCATATGGTCCAATGAATCTTCTTGACAGTTTACCCTTCTGACCGAACCTCAAGGTTCCTCTAGCGGATGACACTTTCAAAAATACTTTATCTCCTACTTGAAATTATAAGTCCTTTCTCCGAACATCTGCATAACTTTTCTGTCGGCTTCTCGCAGTCTTCAAACGCTCATGAATGAGTTTGACTTTCCCATTGGTCTCACCAATCAATGTCGGTCCATAAAAGCTGCGTTCTCCGACCTCTTCCCAACATACTGGAGTTCTGCATCTCCTTCCATATAGTGCTTCGAAAGGTGTCATTCCTAGACTCGAGTGGTAACTGTTGTTATATGCGAATTCGCAAAGAGGTAGACTTTCATATTACTGAGTTCTGAAGTCAAATGGGTTGTGGGCCCTAATGGCCCTGAAAACTTCACATGGCTGGATCTATCATTTGTGGGTCCTGAATGAAGTTGACGAAGAAGAGAAAAATGATCGTTGAAAAATCTAGTTTTCAAAAAGTATATTTTCCTTATGATTTTCAAATTTCAAAATTTATGCACAGATTTAATGTAAAAAGACTAATTTACCCCTTTCTCTCAGAAAACGCGATTATTGGAGTTTGAATACAAACGGAACAAACATGTGAGTTGTTGGGATCAAATGAACAATTTCAAAAATATCGAAATCCATATTTTTCAAAAATCAAATAAATCCAATAAATCAAATCCCCACACTAACACGCGTCACACGGGCCACCCCGGCCCTGGTCAAACCAAACACAATGCGCTTGAAATTCCCCAAAGCTATTCAAAATTCTAATCTAACTAAAAACTCGAGCTAATCATCCTCTAATCCCACTTAGTAACTAATCACAATTAAAATAATAATAAATTATACTAAACCTAAGTCGAGGTCTGACACGGGGCCTTTGTCTTCTCCTGAAGCTGCTGCTGGAGTTGACGAATCAACTCCTCTTACTCTTGGATAACAAGGTTTTGGGCCCTGATATCCGCGAGGAGAGAATTGTCAGCATCATGATCGTCGTCAATCTGATGATGGGATTGACGAGATCTAGCTTTCAATGGAGATTTATCTTGCCAGTGGCGCTCTAGTTGAAAGTTATCTTGCCGGGAACATTCCAGCTAAAGGTTATCTTGCTAGGGAGGTGTCGTCACCTCCTTTGAAGATGAACCTAATTGAGTGTGAGGCCTTTCCACTCTTGTCGGGCCAGACCTTGCCTCAGATCTCCTCTGACGAGGGACTGGCTGCAATTGCGCTGGCGATGGTTGTAAGGCCTTTGATGATTCTTCGCCCTTCTTAGCTTTCGGAGGCATGGTGCTTTGTGAATTTGATTCAATCTTTCCCACAGACGGCGCCAATTGTAAGTGCCTAAATATTACGGACTTATTTTGATGAATGTGAGATTTCTCTTGGGAAAGATCGAATGCCTGCCTGATACCTGAAAGGAGAGGAGAAAACTGCAATCAGAGACCCTGGCTGCTCCCAGCACAATGCCCTTCGATGCCTAAGTTAGATCAACAAATCAACAATGAATAGGAAGAGGGAATAGAAGTTTGGATGTAAGTCTATGTATGTGTAAGCGTATGCATAAGCATATATATTCCGAATTAGCTCCCTGTATATATAGGCAAAAAATCTCGTGATCATCGTCCTGATTTTTCGATGATTGAGGCTTATTCGGAATTTACCCCGATCTTTCAGGGATTATAGACGTAATCACCGGATAAGGATAACTCCTTACCTTTATCCGGCATCTATCATTATCTGTAAGCACGTTCTGTAACGTGGACGTACACTCAATACTCATCTCGGTTAATCGAACCGAACTGAAGATGATACCGAGGCCAAGTATGACTTTAATATGAATGCACTCTGGCACCTTTGCTGAGACACTTTATGCTGAGCTGGTATATTTACCGAAACTAGAGCAAACTCACCGAGACCAAGAAATGCCTAGCTGGTACCTTTATCGAAGCTAGAAGGATCTCGGTGTTGAGGAAATATCTTTATTGGCACTATTGCCGAGATGTATAAAATTGAGCTTGTACTCATACCGAAATTAGGACAATCTCAGTATTATGAAAACGTCCCACACAAGACTTTCACTAGGGAGGGGGCGAGAGAGACAGAGAGAATTGGGTTTGGTTCTGGGTTTCTTGTTGAAGTTTTTGTAGGATCTTACACCCCATTGAGTTATCAACTTATCCCAAAACTAATTAGTGATAGGAAACAACACAACAATAGTTTTATGGTAAGGGCGGGAGCTCAACCACAATTATGACCGCTCAGGAACAAGCATGGACGTTGACTTCAACAGTTTTGGTGATTATAGTTGTTGTATTAACGGTTGTGAGAGATGGAGATATGCTTGTGTAGTGCGGATGCAACGAATAGATTCGTAGAAGTGCCACTGAGTGATGGGAAAATTGAACTGCAGAAAGCATACGACAAGCCACTCGGCCTGCGTTACAGCTTTAAGGATGGGGTCAGAAGGCTGTGGGTGTATTGCCAATGACAAGCCACATAACAGCGCTAACAGGACCAAACCACGCATTGAGATCCCCGTAGGAGTTTTTTTTTCATTCATCACTCTCCTGTCTGTCACACGGAAGGGTGCTCATTCCTCATGGGCTTGGGCTTGGGCTTGGGCTTGGGCTTGCTTGAGGCAATATTCAGCATCTATTTGTAAGTCTGTGGGCTAGACACGGGCCTTATTTGTAGGCCTGCTTGTCAAATGGGCCGGTGCTTAGACTGATATGGCCTTACATAGTTAAGACAATAGGGTGTATGGATTTTGCAGAAGAGTTGGGCCTGGGCCTGGGCCTGACTTTTTAGAACTGTGGGCTGGTTTGAGCCATGATTTGAAGAAGGATAATTAAATAAGGGACCGGGCTTCAATGAGCTCCGGCTTGGCCCGGCCTGGGCCTTGAAGATCTTTCTCACACACACATGGGAGTTTTTTAAGACTTTCTTTTAATAAAATAAATACGAAAAAATTTTAATTTTCGATAATTTAACTTTCTGAAGTTTAATTCAAGTTTCGTGAATTTTTGCTACTGCAATTATTTAAATTTTATATTTATTTTATTTTTGGTTTCTTCTTCCCATAGAGGCAGCAGGACTCTGCAAAAGTAGGGAGGATTTTGTATGACCCTAGTCAATAGTCACCTGTGGTGGGCAAGCAGGACATATAAATTTCAGTTCTGGATGTAATTAACTCTTATTCTGAACAGACAAGGCAGTTGGCAGTAGGAAAAATGATACAATTTAAGAGTGAACATATGGGTGAAATTCTTTTGGCAAGACCACCTGTGGCTGTGAATCACCAGCCCCAGGCTCTAGATCAGCTGGTTCTTTGAGTCCTCCATGTTTGTGATGAAGACGATGAGTAGGATTCTAAATCATTAGAAGTCCTAAGTTCTCTTTGGAAAGTGTAAGAAAAGGTCTATTTGAGTGCTTTTAGCCTTCGAACTCTTTTTTTTTTTTTTTTTATCAGATTTATTAGCCTCCAGGGCTGGGACCCAATAGAGACCACATAGGTGAGAAGAGGAAGCCCACACAAGTGGGAAGAATGGCATACCCACAGTTCGATCCTTAGGTAGAAAGACGGTACGTAGGGTTACAAACTTAGCAACCTCTTGTTGTCAACTTCGAACACACTCAGACACATGTTTTTACAAAAAAAAAAAAAAAAGTTAAAAAGAAAAGAAGCAAATACATGTTTGAGTGGTTTAGACAGTTTTGGAGAAATCTACTTGAATCTTGTATTAATGCCAGTCCACTGGTTGCTCAGCAGTGACTAGTGAGGAGCCTCCTTCCTAGAAATAACCAGAATCAATCCCTCACTCTAGTGCTAGTGGTGGCAAGACTTAGAAGAGCGTGAGTATTTTCCAGCAGTTCTCACCTAGATGCCCCAACCTCGAAAATACAAGGCTTTTAAAAAAAATCTGAGCCCAGCGGGCCGACTTGGGCAATGATTTTAATGCTCGATCAAAGTTGGACTGGGAACGGATAGAACAAACCTAGCCCATCCAAGCCCTACCCGGCCCAACCGTAGGGAAAATGAAGCTAGACCATATTGTGGGTCCTACTAGCTAATTGATCATTAAAGTTTGAACACCTTGACCAGATCCAAACCCAGCAAACTAGTTCATTGATGTGAACAACAATGTTTTTCAGAGTTTGTTAGTGTGTATTGATTACTATGGACAAATTTCATATCATTGATGATTAATGTACATGGACAATTTATTGCATTATGCTTTTCTGCCTTGTATTGATTCATTCTTTTTACAAAGATTTATTCATTTTCAATCAGTTGATTATTGATGATATATATCTTTCAAATTGTTAGATTAGTAGTGTTTTTTTCTAGCTATCTAATTTTGTATGCATGCTCATCTGTAATATGCTTATTCTTTAAACTCTATCCAAGATTATCCAGTCAGAAATATAAAATACATTCTTTATATCTTCAAAGTTTTTTTGTTATCCTAGCTCAAAGTTTTAGTTGTGCACTAGCATCAAGGAAAAAGTACATAGCATTGTAGTAAAATAGAGTAAAAATTAGATAATGTTTAGCTTATATTGAGAATCATGCTAAGCCAGACCCGGCTTTGGCCCTCATGAGACCGGATTTGACGTAGGCCCATTCAATTTAGGGTCGCAATTGGACAACCCCCGGCAAGCCCGCCCAACATTCAGGACGAAATTAGACAACTCAAGCCCATGCCCAGCCCGTGCAAATGCAAGTCGTCATTACATGGAATCACGATGGAAGAATATAAAAATCTTTAGAGCTCATGACTGGTAATCTTCTTAGCACGTGGTTAGTATTAAATAATTGTGGTTTACTTGAATCTATTTAGGTAGTAATATGTATTGTAATGTGTTGGTTGGTGTATATGGTCAAGACTATAATTGAATGTATTACAATGAAAATATTACCAGTGGCACTTTGTTTATGTTTCCAGTTGAGATACTTGATGAATTGAGGAAATGTTGCTCTTTCAATGTAAATGTAGCATGGAATTCAGTCATCATATAAGTGCATGGAGATTCCTGAGCAGTCCTACCTGAATTCAACCTGGTAATTACAGGTTTGGGTTTAGCCTGTACATGTCATTCGACCAACGTAATTGTACCCAAATAAAAAAGTAACCCAAGTAATAAACAGGTCAGATTAGGATGGGACTGCACATTTCCCTCAACGACCAACCCAACTCAAATTGGAAATGAGTCAACCCATTGCCACCCTAAATTCCCTTCACATGACACGCAGGTTGTGAGCCAGCCAGACCCGGACTGGGTCCAGCCTGCTTGTATTTTGGATTGTGGGGCTGGAGCAGACATATTTGTTGGCCTGATAAATAAGTGAGCCTGGTCCAAAGATTTCACCCCGTGGAGTCCACCATTGATTGGTCAAACTGCAAAATGTTGCCTTAATCTAATCCAATGGAGGAACAAATGCCCATTATATACTCATGGTCATCATCAGCGTCATTCAAGCCTTGTCCTATATTATTGGGTCAGTGGGTCACATCACATGTCTATAAAAATTGACTGTTTCGATCAGCATTGGCCCAGACATACTAGTTTTTCAGCTGGCTTATGCACCCAACCGGTTCAATACATGTATCGCATATCGCCTACACATGACCAATTGATCGATCGAATTGGCCTAAACCCACTTTGGGGCTCTAAAATATCTCTTTTTACTGATTTTGCCGTGATCAATCCATCCCTACACAAAAAATCTACCCCATTTGAACTCGCAACAGTCCTAGTTTGACACTGTGACTGAGATAAGTAACCCTTGACACAAAAAATCTAACCCCATTTGGTTTTTCACAACAAATTTGGATGATATATAGCCATTAAACTTCACCGAAATAAAATCAAGGAGTAGGATAATTCGGATGGAGTTATATCCAGATGACCCTTGACCCGTGCTGGCCTATTCATCCCCTTTCCCTTGTTTGTCATGCATCAAAATAGGCACCACAAGAATTGTACATGTGAGATGCATCATCATCTTTGATCAGTTCTTTTTTTTGGTACCCAGCCAAGGGGCCTGGGGACCACAGAGACCTCAACCCCTACTCATGGAAAGAGAAACCTGCTTTACTTCTGCAGGAAGAGGAACCTAGGGAAGCAGGGTGCCCAACCAATGAATTGCTTATGAAAAAGCCATTCTTATTTGAAGATTTTAATATTTTAGTTTGCAACCTAAAAAAATTAATAAAAGATAAAATAATGGCGTAATGGTGTAAGATTATGATTTGCAGTTAATTGTAGTTAAAACAAGCAAAACTTCTTCTGTAATACTAGTGAAAATCATAATCAGTTGAAAAGAACATCTTATAGCAGTGGCAGGATGTGTACACACAAAATGTGACAGTTAATCTCTAAACTTTACAACTCCAGAGATTTTCCATGCTTCTTGATTTTTCAGGCATTTCTTCAAATATTTTCAATCTTCCTTTGTTTTTGCAAACTCAAGCCAATACATATTGAGAGAGTTTCTTCTCTTTTTCATTTTTAACATGACTCACCCCCACAACCTTGTGGTACAAATTTTATTGGGTTTTTATAAGAGAGAATTTGAAATTCTTATAGTACAAAAACAGAGTTTAAAAGAGATTTTAGAATTAGATTAAACATTATCATGATTAAAAGACTTCTATCATCAAGAGTGTAAAGAGTTCATTAAAAAAATTCCTGTTCTCATTTTCTCTTTGGCTTTTGCAGCAATGGCACTGCAACATTATCATGATTATCGTGTGCTAAAACTCGATTTGAATGATTTTGTAATTCTTTTCCCAAAAAAATGATTTCCTAAATTCATCATGGCATTGTAAGAAGATCATCCTTCAGATAAATTGTTGAAACAAAACAGGGCTTGAACGCTACCAGCGATTAGGAAGCCCTACCCAGAAATAGAGGAGATACATATCATATATATCATAAGGTATAATGCCTTGGATATGAGAACAGATTCCAGAATACTACTTGGGCTATGATGCCTGGTTATAGATATGGAAAGAGACGCAGATATAGGGATAAAGGATATGACTGCACACATTTGGCAATCCATGACATGAATACAGGTTAAGTTTATTCTATAGTTTTCTTTTGATCATTTCTAACATTTTGTATATTAAGAATATGAAAAAAAAAAAAAAAGTAAAACTATATGAAATAATGGATTTAAATACAAAAGAATATACTAAACTTGTATTGTAGAAGAGTCAGTGCATAATCAGTCCAACAAGGGTCTAGGCATGTAGAGTATCCAAACGTCATAGTTTCAGTGTTATAGAAGCAGTAGCTGTAGAAGTATCCAAACAAGGGTCTAGGCATGTAGAGTATCCAAACATCATAGTTTCAGTGTTATAGAAGCAGTAGCTATTCCTACCGCAAGCTTTCAATAAAATTACTGATCTGTCATTACAGGCAACTAACTCCTACACAGCTTTACCAAAAAAAAAAAAAAAAACCTCCTACACAGAGATCTACTCTTAATGTTCCAGTGACAGTCTACAAGCAAAAGATGCATGATAAAAGTATCATCATCATCAAAGCCTTGTCCCAACAATGTTCAAGTCAGCTAAATGAATTCAATTTCTCTATTCCAATCTTATATCCCGAGCCAATGCATAACAAAACGTGAGGGGCAATAATACCCAACTACAGAACGGGTAGGTTACAAGACATGCAGCACCATCAAACTCAAACAAAACTATAATCCAGAACGTCAAACTCAATACTGTCATCTCTTAGTGGGCCCTAAATTCCCATATTCAACAAAGGATGTTGAACTTATCTACCAACAAGATTGTTAACAAGGTGTCCCTCATTATATTGAAATTATTCTGAAATCACTTTCTATGAAAGGCTCCGGAGCTTAGGACTCTCAAAAAATACTGTTTAGGAAATGAAAGAATTGGGGTGCATAATGATGTTTCTTTGATCCAAATAATAATAATAATAATTGGTGGAGTTCCAATTACTAAGACTTAAAATTGCAAGTTAGAGTGCTGACTATTACAAGATCTTGGAATGTCACCAATGAATCAAACGCGATACTGTCATCTCTTACTAGTCTCTAAACTCATAACAAAGAACTGTTGAACTTACATACCAACAAGTTGATTAACAAGGTCCCCCATTATATTGAAATTACTCTGAAACCACTTTGGAAAGGAAGAAGCCTTAAACCAGAAAACGGACAGTTTAAAGCCCAGAAACAAAGATTCAAGTCCATGCAATAAACACACACACCATGACCAATAACAACGCACACACATAAGCCAAATGACAAAACCAACTGGCATGAAACTGATGCTAGATACTTGTATGATAGTTCAAACAGAAAATTAATATGAAAAATGGTCTCTTGCGCACAGAGGGGCTATCAGAGGCAGGCCCCACCTATATGTCCCCTGTACATGATTCTCATGTGAACTGTGCACAGAAGAATATTCTCTATATTAATATTTACAATAAGTTCTATAATTTTGTTGATATTTTAAATTTTTTATTTTGTATGTCTATAATTTCTTACTTTTCAACATAGTAAGTTGTGACAAGGAATGCAAATAATAGTGCTATCATTGAATGAACACTCTAAAGAACAAAAATAGTACTTAAGAAAAAACGTATAGTAGTACAGGCATAGTATCTTTTTCCAGTAGAAGTCGTCAAAGTATTATAATCGAATAGCATGTTACAATCTTTACCAAAAATAAAAAATAAAACATTGCATGTTACAAATTGAATATGTGAATGTATATTATGGATATCAGAAAACGCGAAGTGGTGTCTCTCCCTGTATCTATACCTAGGCAATAATCGAGTGACTTCTTTCCATTCAGTCCCAATAAACTACTAAAAAATATCTGTACCTAGGCAATAATCGAGTGACTTCTTTCCATTCAGTCCCAATAAACTACTAAAAAATACAGACAAATTTTTTTTGTACCATTTCCTCGGAAGAAAATCACAATCTGGTTGGCTTCACTGTAATCAATCCTCATTTTCTTTAGCCAGGGACCAGAGAGGACATTCTGTTTGCCATGGATCTTCATCAGTTTGCTGACTTTACATTATTATGTCCTCTTTAATAAACAAAAATGGACCTTGAGCTCGGTGGCAACTGGCACAATACAAAGATCAAACTGATCCTGGCAGAAGTCAGAAATAAGATTCTCCAGAAGATTCCCCAAATGCACAATAAGAATACACTACCAGCACCGATAAGTATGGATTCACCTTGCAAGCAATGCTATCAAAAGTGCAACCAGGAGCTAAGTGATCAGTGCACTGCAGGCATTAAAGGGGTGGGTGCCTCGCTTAATCCTTAGGCAGTGGTGATAGCCTAAGGGCCTAAGTGTGCCTAGGAAGTGGCCACCCAGGTGTTCATATGGCTGAGAAGAACAAAAGAGGAAAAGAGGGAGACGGGGGCAGTGATTGGCTTTTCCAATCTCAAAACATATGCTCAGCTTCTCCAATCTCTAGTTACAGTTCCTGCTTCCTTAAAATTTGTTCAACTACAGCTAAGTTGTATTTTTCCTGACCGCTTCTTTCAAATGTGCTTTATCTTTCTTCTTCTTCTTCTTCCAAACCTTACCAGTTTTGGCCATATATTAATTTCCTAATACCATAGGTCAATTTATTCTCTCTGAGTATGGTTTCTCTTCTTATATTGATATGTCTAACATTCTATCTTTAATCAGTTTATGGATTGGTGATAGAAAAATCTTACGGCTTTTATTTGGTTAAATAATAACGTGAGAAACGCACCATGCACAACAGAACAGTAGGAACAGAGAGCATGTAGAAGCGCAGAGATCTCTCGGCAAAGATTCGAAACCACAAATAGATCACCAGTAGTTACTTAAGCAGAAACAAATATGTCAGTAATCTAGTTCTACATGTTGGAAACAGTGATAAGTATATCAACTCAATTTAAACCAGTTCTGCTAACACGATGTATAGCGCTCTGGCTAGGTACCTCCCACTAGAGAAGCAGTTGCTTTGGATCAAGAGCCATAGGATTGTATAAATTCCAGTATTGCTTGACCCGGTTAGCATGGTAAAACCCTGCCCCAATCCCATTCTCAACCATCAACAAAGTAAAAATAAAAAACTGACTGATAGTATAAATCCCATCATACAGAATGGCAAGCACAGATAGTATAAATCCCATCATACAGAATGGCAAGCACAGATACTGATCAAACAAATATAAGCAGCAGCATATCAAACAAAGAGAAAACAATCAGATAGTACAACCAAGGAGTCAAGAGATGAAAACTACATGCCTAAAAAAGATATGAATAAATTAGTCTCAAAGAAAACAAAATTCCCAGTACATAAAGCTCGGGAACATCACTCAATTTGTATTGAATGGGGGCAAGGGGACTATGTCATACCAATAAGAGATTTACAAAACTTTCAACAGTAGCAGCAGTCCCCAACAAGAGTTCTTTGTATAAAATTTAACACTGGAGATACATGTCAGAAAGAACTCGGCCTTATAAACCCAAGAACTCATCTGTTCCCAACCAATTTCCTCAAATGAATGACTAAAAACACAAAGTTAGCAGTTTCCAGATGAGCTCACACCCTCATGTCGGAGTTTCACAAAAGCACCGACTATAACACAGAAGCTTCAACACCCGCTGGCAAAGCTTAGCCACGCTCCCTCTTACAGTTCCCAGGCAAGAGATATTTGTACTTGTCTGCATTTTGAAGAAGATGCCCTGGTAGGTGAACTGCTGAATATGAATGAGGTATCGGTCCTAATTTGCCAATGATTTCCTTGAAGGTATACTCCTCCGGCAGCATATCAAATAAGTCCGCACCTCGGCAAATGACATCCTGGATCCTCCACGGGTTGAGGTAATGGGAAAACCTCACCCGGTCATTGTGACTATAGGCTTTCATCTTGAATATGAACTCGCTGATTCGACGGAAACAAAAGCTGCAATGCCACCCTGAATCAGATAAGATGTAGTCTGTTTGGCGATAATGTGCATACCTCGTCTTGCCAGTCTGAAACCTATGGACTGAAGCTCTCCAGCTCTTATTGTCCAAAAGAAACTCAAAAGAGTACAAATAGTTACGGAGGCGAAGATGAAGGACAGCAGGGGTTTCATCACACCACCTCAACAGATTGATGGTATGCCTGCTTGGGATCTCATCAACA
Source organism: Camphora micrantha (assembly GCA_003546025.1). NCBI lineage: Eukaryota > Viridiplantae > Streptophyta > Magnoliopsida > Laurales > Lauraceae > Camphora > Camphora micrantha. The sequence goes on along the minus strand of QPKB01000004.1, from coordinate 49,345,700 downwards.
TCAGACATGATCAGCAAGTCATCATCAGTTATGCCAGCAATTCTTAGAAGCTGATCGAGTGCCACACGTTGGTAAGCCTCTTCAACAAATGGGTTTTCTCCTTTCTTAAACCTTCCTCCGATAGTTCCATAAGTCAAACGGGACTTGACGAATTTGAACTTATCTCGATTGGTAGCGAAAACCAGAGGCTTTGGCAATCCGGTGAATGTCGAATTCGACTCAAGGAGAACAAACTGTGTGATATAAGGGTAGAGCTCATTCCAGCGGATGGAAAGAATGTCCACCTCATTACTGAACAACACTGCATCGAAAACGCGCCTTGGACTTTCTCTGATTCCCCATCCATGAAGTTTGCAAAGGTTCTCCATCGATACATTCTCATGGTAATAGTGAGGAATCTCAATGAATGGTTTTGGGGGAGATTCCCAGATTGGTCTTAAAAAATATGTTATCTTCTGCCCATGTATATAAATACCTAGAATGCACATGGGAACGATGATAAACAGAAGGACATATGATTTAAAATCCAACCCTCTGAGAATACACCGTAATCTCGACATGCTCAACGCCCCTCTTGTTGATTCCTAAAATTAGAAAACAAGGAAAAATTTAATTACAGAGCAAAATGTTGAATGATTGCCTCATCCATCTTAAACAAAAAATTGAATTCAACCAACTCCAATCACCATACAAAAAAAAAAAAAAAAAAAAAGGAGAAATATCTCTCATCTCCAAAAGTAGAACACTCAACCCCTCAAAACCTAAACTTAAAAAGTTGATTCAGCTCCACATCTTCCAAAAAAAATTAAAAAATTAAAAGACCCAAGTCATTAATTCCCTGTATTTGCATAAATATTTTTCTCCCAATTCCAATTCGATTTGGGTATTGATAAATTCAAATACCCAAATCATAAATTTAAAAATCCTCATTAACACATTACCCCGTTCCCGTTCCCGAAGAGAAGAATCACAGCTCCACAAAGTAATTAAAACCCAACAATAATACACCATCAATCGACCATAAACCAAAACAAGCATATAAAAAAAATCAAAGAACAGATCCCTATATATGAATAGAGAGAGAGAGAGAGAGAGAGATATATAGATAGTGAAAATACCTGCCCACATACGTCTTCGCATATATCATCCGTCTTCTTGGAGCAATAATACCCTCCTTCCTGCATCATAATAATAATAAAAGGCAAGAACCCCAGAATCCCAAAACGAGAAAAAGAGGGGAAAAATCTCTCCTTTCTACGATTCCCCGCAACCCCTTTTCCCGGCAGCGATCTCCGAACAGTAAAATCAGATCAGACTCCAAACCGAACAAACGGGTCGTCGCCCCACCGCAAGAAAACCCGCTGCAGAGTCCCAAAACCCCCCGATCTCCTGCTCTTCTGGGGTTTGCCGGATATTCTCACTTGGAAAAGTTCCGTCCAAAAGGGCCAAAACGCAATACAAAACAGATTGCAATAGCCTTATGTAGACCACCCAAACAGGTTCCCTAAATATAGAGAATAGAGAAAAGATGGTGGTGGTCCTCTCCTTCTCTGTAATGGATGGATGGATGGCAGTTGGTGTTTTGATTCCTTCTTCGCAATCCCCCTCTCTCCTTTTATAGATGCTCAGGAATCCGTGTATTTTAACGTTATAAGGAAAAAATCCAAGGAATATGAAATTAACAAGGAGCCGTTTTGCCTTGTTTTCTACCCCTTGGAAGAATATTGTATTGGGTATTATTGGCATTTACTAGAGCTGGGGGTGAAAATGAGGTTTTCCTAGCATTGGAAATAGCCAAACAGCTTGATTTTTTAATAAGATGGGGAGTCAGGGTTTCCATGTTAGTCTTCCACACGGAAAACTACTTTTTTTTTTTTTTTTTTTTTAGAGTGTGTGTGTTAGAGAGCAGAAGGGTTTGTTGTGAGCACTTATCCACCCTAGAATCTAGGGCAAGGTGGAGAACTCAGTCGATTTTTTGTGTTTTCTTCTGTTCCTAGTGGAAAAGGTGGTATGGTTCGGTGAGAGAAACAAGGACTTCCACTCGTACAAGTCCAGGTAGAGTGTTGTTAATTTGGTGAAAACGGTTGACTCAGTCAAGTCTTTATAAAGGCTAAGTTGACTCGGTAGATATTATGTAGGAATTCTTGAAAGAATTTCTGTTTTTAGTTTTTATATTTTAGACTATGGGGTTATTTGGAAACTCGAAAAAATTGCTTTTTTTATTTATTTTTCTAGGTTTGCAAGCTCAACAAAAACATACTTCTAACTTGAATCCCCTAGAATTGGTCCATGAAAGTGAGCCATAGTACAAATACAAGTTAAAATGATCCTAGCCATTAAAATGGAACGCGAGCTTAAAATTTTTAAACATGAAGATCGCGTTTATGAAATGATCCTAGCCGTTAAACTGAAATCAATTGCTGGATATTTGGTGGAGAAGAAAATAGCCAGCTGGTTATAATAAAATTCATCAAAAAGAGTCAAAATACATTGTGGAACGTTTAAGTATGACTGGCATGGCAAGGTCTTAAAAGATGGGGCCCAGTTTTTTGATGGATTGGATTCACTTGTGTCGATGTATTCCACCACCAGGCAGAGAAGTAGCAAAATTGTTTACCCCACAACGTTATACTTTGTGGAAAACAAGTGGGCCCATGTTTCGACTAACCCACACTCGGTGACCCGCGGCTTGAACTATGTTCTTAACGCGGTTTCCAGAGTTAGGGGGTTTGTCACTTACCCTTGTCATCTCTCCATCGTTGTGAGCGACATGCATCAGCGGCAGTCTTGGGGATGTAAATGGGCCAAGTTTAACTGAGGGTTTTTTTTTTTTTTTTTTTTTATCTCCTTTTTTTAGGATTCCCAACTTTTTTTTGTATTAGAGTAATCCCTCTAAATACAGAGAGAGTCTGCGGCCAAGTAATAGCGCTAGTGGATTAAATCTTAGGTTTGTAAATCGATATCAGGACCTCTAGCTCAAATTTAGTCAAATTTAAATCATTATAAATAAAAAAACCTCGTACACTCAAGCATCTTGAGTATTCAAGACTCCAAACCATTGGACTTAGACCTGATTGATCAAAACAATTATTTCATACTCAACTCCTTGGATCGAGTCCTAATTGATTATAAACTAAGAACAACAACTACTAAAAATCTCCTAAAGCTAAAACCGATAGGAAAAAGGTACAAGACCGTCACGCAAGCGTGTGATTAATGTCAACCATGTACGCAGCAACGCTGAGAAATATGGATGATTTGGTCGAAGATGGCAGAAGTGAGGATCCACCACGCGCATCATTACTCAGTCAAAAGGTCCGTTGGGCCTTAATTTTTATCTTTTTTAACGATGGTGACGACGATAATGAAACAACGTACTTATTTTAGTGTACTAGTACTACTCCCTCAATAAATATATATATATATATATATATATATATATATGGGAATGTTCATGTGCATCTATCCCTCACCATAGGGTGAGGGGCACTTTTCCTTTTTGCACATAAAGACAAGGGAGTGTACCTCACCTATGTACTTGAAAACTTACTTTTTGTACTTGAAAATCCTTATAGGGTTAAGAAAAAGTTTGAGGTAGAGGAAATCCCCACTGTGATCAGATCCAAAGAGGAGGCGGGGATATTCTCATAATGCTGCCTTTAAGGCAGTAGATGAGAAAGCTTAGGCATTGTTGTCCATGCACGTGGTTGGATTGGTTCCAAAGTCGCCTCAGCTAAGGAAGCAGAAACGAGGGCGGTACTCGCAGCTTTAAAGAAAGAGAGGGAGAAGGACTTTGCATGAATCCTGGTGTGCTTGGATGCTAAAGAAGTGATTCAAGCTCTTTATGGCATTCTTTATTGGACAATTAACCCAATTATTGCTGACATCAAGAATCTAATTTTGAGTTTTAATCATGTCGAGGTTTCTTATATTCCCAAAATCTTGAACCATGCAGCCATGAACCAAGCAGCCCACTCGTTGGCTAAGTTTTGTTTCTCATGTAACCAAGATATAATCCAAGAATTGGCATTAATGTTCTAAGGAGAATGTTGCTAATTGTAGCTCTTTTGATGGGTCCTTTTGGTTGTCTGGTTCCTTTAATGAAATTCTGTTTTACCAAAAGGTTTCAGGAAACATTAGCGTATAGCAAAAAGTAATATAGACAAACTTATAATAAAGAAAATCTATATGTCCAAACTTGTAAAAAAGAATTAATAAAAGTTATATAATTACTTTAGGCACTGATATCCATTTGTTAACCTATTGTTAGTTTTGTAAAAGATGTAAAATTTATCATAGCCGCATATTTATAAATTTTCTTTGAGTGTTTTAAACTGTTTGGCAAAGTTTTTATGAATGTTTGATTGAGTAAGATTTTAAGACCTTTTCTCTCTTTTTTTTTTTTTAAAAAAAATAACAAAATGTGGCCTTTTCAAATAGATATAAATGACTAAGGTGCCATTTGTTTATGCTCATATACCTATGTAAGTAATGCACATTTATGCATCACATACATAATGAAGAGGAAAAATGGTATGTAAATGAGACCATTTTCAACCTCTCATTTACAAACCTATGGAGGTGGAAAATGATTACTAAATGAGAAAAAGACACCTATACACATGCAATGGAGCTTTCGCCTGATATAAGTTGCGGTTTCAAATCCCTTAAACCACATTTTTTTACACTTTTGTGGGCTCCTAATAAATAACTGAGCTGTTCATCTTCTTTTATCATATGACAAACCCTAAGGCGATTTAACTTTTACAATATGACAAGCCTACTTATGTTTTAATGGAATGTAACATATTAAACAATCTAGAAGATTTTACCAGAAAAAACAATCAATGCGCACGTGGGACCGATCAAGCACTTTAGATGTTGTTGCACAAATTAGAGCAATTGGACCGAAAAACCCTTTTTTTACCAATTTGACACGTAGTTGGTGCCGACCTTAATTTACTCTACCTAAGGTCGATACCGACCCTATTATCATGAAAAGTTATAACTCTATATGAAAAAATAGAAAACATGCGTCGGTACCAACCTTATTTTTAACTAGTAAGGTCGGTACTGACCCTGTATTAAATCTATAATAATCCTTATTTAACGGCGTATGTTTACGAATAAGTTAAAGATTGCAAATGTAAAATCCAATTTTCAAAAACTAATGTTTATACAAAAAACCAAACCAAGATTCAACAACAAGAGATGACAATCCAATGATTACATATTAAAAAAAAATTCAAACCAAATATCTTGTTCCTTTTCATGAGTCAATGATGCCAACCTCCATGGGCAATAAATTTTTTTTTCAATGGATAATCCTAAGATTCAATTTGGTATTGTTTAATGAATTGTGGATCCAACTTACTAGTAAAAATGCACTCCTTATTTTATTAGTTAAATGTCTCAATCTCAGGTTTTAAAAGGCACTTGAAATTCTCATAGTAAACTATTTCCAAATCTTTTTTTTTTTTTTTCTTTGTGCTACATGGTAGACTAGGCTCACATATGTTCCAACTTCCAAACAAGTTTTGCTGCACTCTTGGGGACATTTTTAAAGATTATTAATTTGACCCTATTTTTGCTAGTTGGGTTTTAGAATTTCCTCTATAAATTAGTTAAACATGTTCATAAAAAGGCCAAATCCCAATTAAAACCTCCAAATACCATGTAGTACCCTGTGACTGCAACCTTGTTCACATGTAGTGCCTTTCACATTTGTATCACATTTGTAATTGACCCATGAAAAGCAGACTATTAGTAAAATCAAAACTACCTTATCATCTTTGTTTACCAAGAATTTCACTTTGAAAATAAGTTCGCTTACATTCTTATGCTTGTGTGGCCTTCTGATGAATGAATGAGATCGAGTTTTGACCTATGCATTGTATCTCTTAACCTTTTCATTTTAAAACTTTTGATGCTTGTATTGCCCAACTGATGAAGATGGGATCGACTTATAAGCCATGCAGTGGGCTTCTACCATTTTTTTTACGTGCACTACAGCCACACAATTCCATACAAATTTAATTATCCCTCTCCAAGTATATATTCTAATTGATATATTTAGTACATACGAGCCCTGCGTCTATGACAATGTAATTGCTACAAAATTTTCAAATTATACTCACCAAGTGAATCAATTACACATCAAAGTAAACATTAGATGATACAAATATGAACAACTAAAAAACTGTTTGAAAAATCGTTTGACATGGGTACTACATGGTATATTTTATTAGTTAAAAATAAAGTCGGTACCATCCGCAGGTTTTCTTATTTTTTTTCACATAGAGTTGTAACTTTTTCGTGATAAAAGGGTCAGCACTGACCTTAGGTAGTGTAAATTAAGGTCGGCACCGACCACATGTCAAATTGAATATAAAAAAAAAAAAAAAAGAAGGGTATTTTGGTCCAATTGTTCTAATTGGTGCAACAATATCTAAAGTACTTGATCGGGTCCCACGTACGCATTAAGTATTTTTTCTAATAAAGTCCTCAACAATCTATTTGTGAAAAGATCTAATTGAAACAATTTTATTCCAAACAAATCAAACCGAACCAACTTTTTGCACAACTGTACGTCTTTACCTAAATCAAATAGACAAAAAAAAAAAAAAAAAAAAAAAAAAAAAAAAAAAAAAAAAAAAAAAAAGACTTGCCAAAATGGGACCTTCCTGCCTAGTAGAATAGAAGGTATGTTACAACTATGTATTCTGTAGGCGTTATCGTGATATACATCCCAAGTTTGGGTTGAGTTTAGTCAAGAGTATGTATAACTTAATTTCAGACCATTATTTCCGCAGTGTTTGCTAAGGGTTTCCCTACAAGGATTTAATTAAAGAAGTTTAAGCAAAGGAACCAAGGTGGAGATAGAGACGAGATCATCACTTTCATGAGAATTATCATGTTAAGGGTACGGTGGTTAACGATTGAGAGAGAGAGAGAGAGAGAGAGAGAGAGAAATCAATGGGCCCTATTGAATCTTCATCTTTTAATCTCTAAAGAAAAATAGTATACAGAAGTAGAGACAAAGCCTATTTTTCTTACATCCCACCATTGGATGCATAAAGGAAGCAGAGGGGAAAAAAAAGATGTGGGTGAACAGTGAATCTCGCTTAACGTCAAGTCTGATTTTTTTTACATTTTATTTTTCAAAATTTAGAAGTGTAAATCAAGATTCAAATTGTTGGAAATGTTCACAAGATCAAACACGGCTATAAAACTAAATTTCAACAGTTGGATTATCACAAATCTCGATATATGTGCAAAAAAATTAAAGTGAGACATTTGATGCAATTTTCTGAAATCTATGAGTCCCAAACACAAGATCCAAGCCTTTAGATCTCTTTGGAAGTCTAAAAATGGCCATTTGTTCTATTTTCAAGGCTTAATACCTTATAAATCTTGAGATATTTACAAAATAATATCAACCATTGATGTATGGTGCTCAATTTTGGATTTGTCAATTAGCAGTAAAGTTTTTCTTTTCTTTTGATTATTTATGGGATAGTAAATCATTATCCATGCCGTTAAAATTGCTCTTAACACCAAGCCCAACTATAAGACCAGATTTCAGTCGTTAGATCATCACCAATAAAAAATTGAGTCATCATTTAATAGTATTTTCTCGATTATGTAGGCCCAAAATACAAAATCCAAACTGTTAGTTCTCTTTGGAAGGCTGAACATGGCTATGAGATCAATTTTCAATGCTAGATACCTTATGGATCTTTGAGAGATTTGTAAAAAAAAACTTTTAACAATTGATATAAAAAAACTTAATTTAACATAGACCCTTGCATTATCAAATACTCCTTCCGATTCTAGCTTCCTTTTTCATAGCTCTGTTTTTAATAACTCTATTTAAATAGATCTATCAAAAAGAAGAGTAGAGATACCAAACTAATCTTTATTCTTTGAAAATTAAAAACCACTAAAAAGAAGGGCCCAAAATCTTATTCTCATGAAGTCACCCATCGATAGCCTGTAAAACGGATCCAGGGTTAGATGTAAAAGAGTGGGCAACCATTCATGGTGGGCCCCTTCTATCCACTATTTTATTGTGAGAATGGGTCCCACTAGGTGCCTGCATGGAAAATCCATTATCTATCTCATTAACATAAAAGCCGACAGACGACTGAGTATCTTCCACGTTGTGCTCATGAATTAGACAAAAAACCTACAAGTATAAAGTTATCCACTTCCAAATCCAAACAGAAAATGTTCAATGCTGGAAAAAACGACCCTTGATTCTTATTCGTTCACCTTCCAAGAACCTTCCCTAGGAATGACGTTTGCTTGGCCCATCTCATCTATACGTAGAAAGAAGAAGGTGAGAACAAATACACCTCACTAACTCGTATAGACTGGAACAAATTGAAGTCTTCAAAAGATGCCAATGACTATTTCGTTTCCTTTTCATATTTTCTTCACATGTTTGGTTCTTTCTGTTTTTATTTGAAGGACTTCACAACGCAAATTTGACCCGACCATTCTCACCATCTGATTTTACATTTTTGAGATGGATCCATTGGTCATGTGTCTTTTGAGGGTCAAGAATAGCTGAAAGAGTATGAGTAAATTATCATTCCATTTTAGAAATGTGCTCTACTGACTTCTTACTTCCACATGCTACAGGTTGGTTTGAGAGAGACGTGCAATAGAAACGCCGAGTGGTTATAGATTAGCCGTCTATGAAAATTAGAATGCTACCATTTGATCCAAGGCTTTGAAAAAGATATGTAAAGATAAATAAAAACTTGATAGTGTCTCACAATCAATCATTATCTTAGATTGAATAGACACTTTTTTTTTATGAAATTGATTTTTGGTATACCACTAATGTGAAGCCAGAGGACTCTAAGTGCTGACATGCTTGCCACACATCTCTCTTTTTTTTTATTAGTAAATGATGCCCCACATCTCACTTTGTATCAGCATTTGCCATGTGAGAATAGTACTTCTTTTGGAGGTCTCTGTTTTTTTATGTTTTATTAGAAAGAGAAGTAGAACTCATATAAGGAGACTTGTAGCGTTTATATATGAGAAGATTTTAGCTAATTTATATTGAGTCTTCTCCTTTGTTTGGACTTGAAGCCTTGAACCAGCACATGGCAAGCTAAGATAACCTAAATGTTTTGGATTATCATTTTAAGGTCGGCCGGTTTGACTTGATCCTGATTCCTAAGATCTTGCGGTTGTGATGATCAAACAATGGGCAGAACTAGAGTGGGGCTGACAAGGGTCATGGACCCCCCAACCTTTCAAAAAAACCCTTTACCTTTTCAAAAAATTTATAATTTTTTCATATGGCCCCCCTAAAATTTTTCAAAAAAGCCTCTATAAGATTTTTAAAAACTACATTCATTTTTACATATGGCCCTCCCAAAATATTTTTTCCTACATAGCGCCCCTCCCCCCCCCAATGAAGAATTTCTGGGTCTGTTCCTGGATGAAACATTCTTTCAACTGTTTTCATGGGCACTAGTCCTTCAATAGTTTGTGGTAAAAAAAAAATAAAAATAAATAAGAAAAAAAAAGTTGACCTGTCAAACGTCAACGTGAAAGTTACACAATTTAATGCTAAACGAGTAGAAAGACCCGTGGTTTGCACGATTTGACCCTACTGATCTAATATAAATCTTGACGTCATTGAATTAAATGCAATTTTTTTGTTTGTTCATTTCAAATAAGCTCAATGATCATGACGGAATGGATAGCCTGATTTGTGGCTGAAACTTTTCAATTAAATGTAACTGTTAAGAATTTATGCATGATGCATGATTAATTTGAAATAGGGAAGCATGGTTTAACCCGTACAAATTTAATATAGTCAAGAGCCCATAAATACTATTAGCAAATTGCCAAATCCTCAATGAATCCCAATGGATTTCATATGGATGTTGATTTTTTCTTGCATTAATATTTCTTATTCTGTAGTAATAGAGTTTTCACTAATGCATGCATATGGTTGCAAACTTTTTGAGTCCCACTATTTGTACCTTGTTAGAGTTTTGTTTCCTTTGAATTTCCTGTCATGCTTTGTTTGTTCGATGATCGTAGGTACCCAATTATAAATTTTTATATGGATCTTGTAATTATAAACTATTAAAATTATGACCCTTTGTAGTTGTTCCTGTTGAGACATGGATGTGTGATTAGAGGGCAATAATATTTTGACACCATGAATATGCTTCAGAAATTGGAGGATGTCTTTGTTATATGTCTTGTACACTAAACAGGAATTCAAATTGAGCTTGTAATGATCATTTAAACATATATATATATATATATAGCAAGACTCTCCTAAGCTCAAACTTGAGATAAAATGTAGTAAGCTCATGCTTGTGAGGCTCACCATTGGTCCATCCAAATGGACCAAACACATGACCCCTCCTAAATTACACATGTGCACAAACTTTCGGTTAAGTTTTGTTAATTATCCAAGATTTGCAATACTCAATAAATTTATATGTTATAATAAAAGAAGTACATAGTTTATGTCTAGCACAACCATAATTCTCCAAGAATAAATAAGTCATTAACATGGAGTCAAGTCTATATTGATAGTTAAAAACATGTAAATGAAGAGTTTGAACGGTTGTGTTCATGTTGTGAGCCTTCTTTGTTGAATTTTTTTCTTTTCTTTCTTTTTTTTATTGTTGAATCGTTTTCAAGTGTCTGCACAACATCTAGCTTTCCCTCTTTTTTAATATAGATGAGTAAACACCAACAATAATTAAATGGCATGTTATCAAAGCATAATAAAGATTTACTAAAGTTGACCATTAATCATTTTACATTTGCAATGAGTGTTAGAATATATATATAGAATTAAATAGTCACTTCTACCTTACTGTCATCTTTACCTCAATAATTTCTTGGTGGTAAAGGTCGGTCATTTGAGGCTAGCTATCTTTTACTCCTCCATTCCTGTTTTTTTTTTTTATAAACATGTTTTAATTTATAAGATTGATTACTTAAAATTTATTTCTACTTTGGAATCATGATAAATATATATAAATTTCTGAAATATAAGTAGTTGTGAGATTATCGTACTTGCTTCGTCTGCGTAATTTTTTCATATATCTTCTTCACCATAAATTGCCTTTCACTTTTGATTTTTTTTCAAAATTCAAATTTGAGAGGAAGGAGTTGGGTCCCATATGTTGAGTGGCTGAAGGCAGGATCAATTTGCGCTCAAAACTTTCCTTGTCTTAACAACTGTTTTCCAACTTTATAGAGGGGAAGAATAGGGCTCATAGTCGGGCCCAGCCCGAGCCAATCTGGGCCGTCCCAATTTGGGCCACGCCTAGATTATGAGATAGAAAGCCCAAGGCCTGGCCCAGGCCCAACTAATGAGTGCTTGTAATTTAGTGTATTTTATCCAAACATTGGTAGAAAGTCGGTTTGGAATTGAACCGGTACACTTGACTAAATGGGGGGCTTAGGCTTGGACTTTACAGCCCCCAGTCTGGCGTGGGCCAGACCCCGGCCTATGTTTTTAAAATCAAACCAGACCTAGATATGCCTCAGCCAAGCCCATGGACACCCCTAAATTGCTATGCAGTTTCTTTCATTTGTAATGTAACTTGGCTGAGTCGACTCAAATTCTATTCCAGCTTAGATGACAGCTTGATCCCATGTCAACTGGATGACTGTCCACAACTTGGCTGAGACAATTCAATTTAGGCTCAATCACTAAATCTTATTTGATAGTATAGGTTTATTTGGATAATGCTTTTTGTTTGTTTCCCAACATCCAATTCCTCTCTTGTTTGGGCGGTCTGAAGAAGATAAAAGAAAACTGACTATATGACTTTAAGCAACTGGCATAACAGCTGGGTCTTTTTTTTTTTCTTTTTTTGTTTTAGGTAGAAGGCATAACAGCTGTCAGTGATTGTGTGAGCGATTAATTCTAAACACCCTTTTAATGGATTTAACAAAGTCTTGCTTAGTATTCGAATATTCTGCTGCATACACCCATCTGTACTTGCCTGGTGAAAGAGATTGATAGATTTGTTTTTGTTTTTGTTCCATGCAATATCAACTTTTTTGACAACAAGAAGTAGATGGTTGCAATATGACGAACCAAACAACATCAATGTACTGTTATTAACGTAATCCCAACGACAGGGGCGGAATCTGGAATTTAGTTTGGGGTAAAAAAAAAAAAAAAAAAAAGTAAAAATTAAAAATTTTAGTAATGAAATACGTAATAATGAAATCATTGAAGTTGTTCTCGCCGTTCTTTTATTAAATTGGAATCTTCAATTATTGTTTTGGTACTGGCTTTTTTTATAATTATTTTCAATATATACAATTAAATAATCGGTAAGAATTTTATTTTTTCTACATTTTTCCTCTTAAAAATGAATCAATGGTTGATGATTTAACCATGATCGACACCCCTATAAAAATTCAAAAATTAAAAATATAAAAAGATTATAAAATTATTGTTAACTACAATAAATGAAAAATAAGTCAAATTTAAATCATTACTATAACATAAGCGAAATAAAATACACTAGTTTTTATCCCCTTGGATTTTTTTGACATGGATAATAATAATTAAAATAAAAAAAATAATTATATTTCTTTATCCACAATGGATAAAACTCCGATCAAGCTAAGAATTTATGAAATAATAGATTTCAAATAGACATTGATTTTAAGCGGATTAAATTTCAATATGGGTGATAAAGGTTAAAAATACATAATGACATATAGTGAAATTAGTACATCTAAGCAATTTTAAAAAGATTTAGAAAAGAGAAAGTGGGTTCGTCGTTCTTTTTTATTCATACCTTAAAACCTCTACAAGCCTGCAAACTTCATCTCCTTTCAAGATCTCCAACAAGAAGATGTGTTTTCTCCTATTCCTTTCTTGGATAGTAAGATTTGGGGCAAGTGTAAATATGTTAGAATGAAAATTGAAAAGTCTCTTCTCCAATCTCCATCAAGCCTTCCCTATTTGTTATCCTTTCCTTTCTTTTCCTTTTATTTTTTCATTTTAAGTTTCCCCCAAAATCAACAATATTTTTATATTGTTTTTCTAAAAGTCAAAATCATGTATAAAATATCCCTAAACTTAATGGATGGCCACATGATGGAGTGGCCAAAGCACATATTTGAGAGGATTTTAGATGTATGGGGGGCTAGGGCCCCTGCCAGCAAATTTCACACATAAATCAGGTTGGATGCATTTATATAGCCTGAATTACATTTAAGTGACAATTATTTTGTTCTTGGGTCAAAATAATTATAGAAAATGGAATATCTTAAAGAGAGCCAAAGTTTTAGAACTCATGAAAATTCCAGAGAGAGAGAGAGAGAGAGAGAGAGTGAGTAGAAGAAAGAGAAACCCCAATTAAGTGTCCATTTTGTTCATAAATATCATGAATATATCGCGACTAAATCATTGTCATTATAGATAAAAACTCTGTTTTATCTTTTCATTTTTGGCTTTCGATGATTACTATAAATTTACTTCCAAACGTTATTAAAAAAACCTTTTTTATGAAAATCTCTGATTGTAATAGACCTTGCTTAGTGATATGATATGTTTAAAAAAAGACTTAAACAAATAATCTCTAATAGTGTAAACGAAAATAAAAACTTTTCAATCTCAGTTTGTAATTTATGATTTCACAGTATCAGTTTTTTATTACATATTTTTTTCTTGATCCATGAGCTTTGGCCGAACTTCTCTAACACCCACGTTATGATAAAATTTCAGGGAAGTTAATGGAAGAAAACAGTAAGAATTTTAGAAAAAAGAAACAAAAGAAAAGAAATGTCAAATAATAAAAAGAAAGAAAGAAATTGGGGAGGACGAGGATTCCATTGAGAGGAAGAGCGCAGCAAATTAGAACCACTCAAGGGTAAAAAAAGGAAAATAGAAGAGAAATATAACGGTCAACATTTTTTATTCAAACATTTATTATTTTTATAAATACCTTTACAACCTTTGTATGTGCTGCATTGAAGTCGTTGGCATCCCTAGCGGTCTCCTACACGCTTCCCGTGAGTGGGATGTGTGGAATTCTATAGTAGGCTGGCTATTTATAATCCGGATCGTTCAACATGAATGTCACATCTCGAATAACACAGTTTTGAATTTTACTTCAATAGAAGGTGATCTCATTATAGGATTGGAAACATGACTAATAATGTAATTGACACAATCAGGGGCAGACCCAAGTGTTAGAATGCGGGTGTGATTCGAGAAATACTTTAGATAAGCTCTTAAAAGACTCAATTTTGATTATTTAACTTCTTCACTTGACCTAAATGAAAACTCTGGAAGGGTATTGCATTGGGTAGTAGTACTATAAACCCAAGTGGGCCTGCATGTGCAATCACCTTGGGATAAAATCTCTTTTTAAATTTAGAATATGAAGATAATTATTGATGATATAGAATTATATAACAACTTTGATCAAGGTTTTTTTCCTACAAATTCCTATATGGAGTTTGTGCAGAGTTTTTGCACCCTTGTCCTTGGATAAAGGGGATTGGAAATTTTGCACCATACTTGTTTGAGGAGTCCCGCAATAGGAAAAACAAAAAAAACAAAAAAAGAACCACCTTTTGGTTATACCATCATTTTAAAACGTTAATGGGAAAATTTCAAATAATACTTTAAGTCTTTATCTTATTTCAAAAAATGACACAAGTTTCAAAACTTTTCAAATTAGTTCCTAAGTTTTCTCGAAAGTATTCAATTAAGGACATCCGTCTATTTAAAGATATTTTAGGCAGCTTCTTCTCTCAAAAATTCTTCTTTAAATACTCAAATTACCCTTTATTGAAATAAAAGTCTCATTCACTTTTTCTATATTATCCTCATTTTCTTCACTAGCGTCCTCATTGTGACCAACGACAACCAACATCCCTGTGTGATCCTTGCATGGAGTGGTTGGCCAGAACCATGTTATGGCTTCAAATAAAAGGATAAGTTTGGTATTTAAAAAAATCGAGAAAAAGAGTTGCCAAAAAATAACTTTAAATGACTGGATATCCTTAATTGAAAACTTACTAAAAAAACTTAGGGCCTAATTTAAAAACTTTTGAGGCTTGTGTCCTTTTTTGAAATAAGTTAAAAACTTAAAGGCCTTAATTGAAACTCCTCCAAAGTTAATTAGTGGTATTGCTATAATGTTTATCACCACCTCTAAAATTAAAGTTCGACCGTGGATAGCTTTGGTCTTTGCAAAAGTATGTGCATGTTTGCATGAGGGAAAGGATGGAGTAAAATTAAGGGTAGAGGAAAGAAAATGGAGTTAAGTAAAAGGCCCATGATAAAATGTTACTCATCAAGTTGTAGCCTTTTGTCATTGAGTACTTTTTAAGAGTAATTTATCATTATTAATTGTCTTTTAACAGTAATTTTTTACCGTTTAGTACAGTTTACTCTTGAGCCCATTCTCTTCTCTTTTTCTTAATTTGGACCTTAGTTTTATTCCACTCTTTCCCTCGTGCAAACAAACCGAATCTTTAGTGATTTTTTATAATTTGGTTGCATTTTTTCTATAAATCTCTTTTTTCTGCCACGCTATAGTTTTTGACTCTGATAGATTTGTTTTCAGTGTAGGGTTTATCTTTGAGATGATTTTTCTTCTATCACTTAGTCTATTTTATAGTTTGATGTGGCTGTTTTAATAAAGTAATTTCTATGTCATGTTGTCTTCTCTTGGTTTGTGGTTCCAAATTATTTCAATCCATTGCAACAAGAAGTTATTAACAGTTACGACAAAAAAAAAAAAAAAAAAAAAAAAAAAACAGGTTATTAACATTGGAATTATTTTTTACCAAAAAGGAAAAAGAAACAGCGGAGTTATTAATGGGAGTTTTCCAATTTATTCTTGTTTTCTAAGGTTATGTAACCTGAAAATACTGTAGAAAATGAAATAATTAGAAATATTTAAAATGGTAAAAGGTATACAATTCTTCAAAAAAATAAAATTTAGAAAACATAAAAATACTAGAGTGTTGTTATGTTACTTCTCACATTTTCTTGCAATGTACATTTTAAATTTCTTGCATTATTTGTTGGTTATGAGCATTTTTTTAATACTACACGATATAACCAAAGTATTTTTAACAGTGTTTCGATGAACTTACTTTTAACAAGAATAAGCACATGAATGATAAAGTGTTTCATGTATATAATGAATAATATATAAGATTGTGCCCAATGGATTAGTGAACTCAGGATTTTCATTTGGGTGGTGCGGTATATGGTCAAGTGAAGAAGTTAAATAATAAAATCAAATCTTTTAAGAGCTATAATTTAAAGTGTTTATCGATTCACGTGGGTGCGGCATAGTAAAATGAGCTCCACCTAAAGAAGACTATTAAAGAGATGAAGTGTGAACGATATAAGGTGAGGAGTGGGATAGAAGGCATCAATATAAATGGGACCCCAACTTTCCTATTATTTAAATTTTCTATGCTAATGGGTGGACATTTATTTCTCATCTTCTTTTGATTCACTTTTTCATTAAAAAGAATATTATTTGATAATTATTTTTATATATTCACCTTGGATCATGATATGAACTTCCTATTTATTCTAAACAAACAAAAATGCTCTTGTTGGATTAGACCTTTAATCACTATTGAATTGAATATTAGAAAAACTTAGATCAAAAGAGTGTTACTTCTTTAAAAATGAAAAAAATAGAATAGCTTGATGTTTTTTTTTCCTTTAACCTTACCCACCCACAGCTGTGAAAATGCCAAGCACAAGGGGTGGGACTGGGGAGTGGCCTTAGACTTTAGAAGACTTAGAAGACTTAGAAGACTTCGCCAATGGTTTCCAAAGTCTCCTTGCCAGGGGCCTAGTGACAAGAAGCCGTCCTTGTCTTGGGCCTAGTGACCAGAACGCGTCCATGTGTCCATCTTTGCTTGGAAGCATTGAAAATATCGAATCCTAACATTTAAAACTAGAATCGGTCGAGGGTCAAAGTCTTCCTTTGTCGTCGAACAACTGTATCCTACCTGTCGCATACTATTCTACTACTTTGTTTAATACAGTCGGGATCATCTATGCCTTGTCGCTTACGCGATTGAAGTTGAACCACAACTCTTTGATGATGGGTTTTTTTCATTCTATGGTCTATGACTCTTTGGCTACTTAGTACGGGGTGTATATGGGCGGCACGAATCGGTTTAGAAGAAAAATCATCAATTAAATTGAATTTATCGATTTTTTATTTTCTAAAACCGAATCAAATCGCCCATGTACTCAAATCGAACCGAAAGAAACCATTTTTTGTTCGATTAAGTTAGAATTTATTTTATTTTATTTTATTTTTATAAAAAAATGACAGTACAATTGGTGAGATAAATCATCAAAATATCTACAAATAGTAGCAGCATAAGTACTCACTAAGTCTGAACCAAACAACCAAGCCAAAATATTTAAAGTTATCACATCCCAAAACAAATCCAACATAAAACATAATATATATTTAAGTCATTACATATCCCAAAGAAAATTAAAGAAAATAATCAAAGAAGCAGCAACTTTACTCCAAACTACCAGCACTCCAGCAACAGCTCTATAAGCCATAACACTTCCGATAACCCTAAAAGTAAAATCGCAGTATTGAGTTTATGTGAGTTTGTCGAATGAAAGTATGAAATTATGAAAGTATGAATACGGTCAGTTCGATTTAGACGGTTAACTTTGGGTTCAAACCAATAACCTACCGATATAAGGCGATTTCTATGATTTTCAAATCGTTGACCAAAATGGTCTTCATAAAACAGATCCGAACCGCCTGGTTCGGTCGGTTCGGTCCTGTTTTACGGTGGTATTGGATTTTTTATGCAACTCTATTAGTTAGTCCATTCTTCCTACTTTCTAATTTAAGATAAGAATACAATAATATGTGAATCTCTTCCTCGTCTTTATGTGATTAGCACACTAAGCTCAAATGTTTGAGGATGAGTTTCCATTCTTTGCCCTTTGATCATGCCCCACACCCCATATAATATTTTGGCCAATAAATATTATCATCTGCATTTTCGTCGTTATCATCGTCAAAACAACATCCATTTTATCTCAATTTGTGAGTTCTCCACTTTCAATGTAAGTAATTTTTTTTCGTAACTTACCAATCTTGGATGTCTTTTTAATTAAAAATAAAAATGATGACAATTGATTTTATTACAATTGTGAACGATGAATTATTAATTATGTAAACGATGGGCAATCTGTTAATGAAATTGAGATTATTAGTTCATTGAAGAATATGATAATGAATTTGATGAGAGAGGTAGTGTGAAAAACCACTCACAAATTCTTTAGAAAAAATTAAGCTCAAAGAGTTTCTACTCTATTGAAAGAAAAATTGGGAATACATTCAAAAGAGTAAGAGAGTATGTATAGAGAAAAAAAAAAAATTTCTCTAATGGCATGGATGTCTCTAAGTTGAGAAAACCCTAGGGATGGACGTCCATATCCAAAAATCTCCATCTGTTTTTCTTATATGTTTCCTTTTCTTTAGGAAATTTTCAACTTTACCTTTTTTTTTTTGGTAAAATTCGAATTCAACTTTACCTCGTTAGTTTCTTGTTTATTTCAAAACCCCCTTCTTTATCTCCACATCTTAAATTCCTTGAAAAACTTGGAAGTCTTTGGGTGCTCGAGATGCATGTTTCTGAATTCTTAAGATGTAATTCACATGATGGGGTACCTATATGTACTTAGGTGATTTGGGCTCGATCTGACTTGAGTCCTTCCTTATCAATTAGGATAGAAATGAATCAAATAAAGTATTGATCAAAATGAGAATTTAGAGGGGGGAAGTAAAATGTTTAACCCAACAAGTAATTTTGGGTCAATTAAAGGGAACATAAATCCACCCGCACTTGGCCAGATCTATTTGTGCAAAGCTCAATAAAAGGACATAGAATTCACAAGAAAAAGTCTAAATGGACAGAACTTTGGGACCGGTTTTTGGGCCGATCCCAAAGTTCTGTCCATGTAGCAGGACTCAATTTACAATAGATGAGCAATGTTGTATAGGTTTGAACAAAGGGTGTGGAAGCTAAAATATACCCCAGGTTGTTCAACAGTTTTTCTTTTCATCAAATTAGCAATCTATTACATTTTAGTGCATCTATTTCATGCATTTGGGACTCAAGTACAAACTAAAAAAAAAGAAAAAAAAAAAGAGAATTTCTTATATCTAATTTAGTAACACTTGATTGACTAACCACTAACCATACATCAATTTTATCATTATCCTTCAACCCTTTGTTAACATAAATGGCTTTTTCCATGAATATTTTGGAGGTGAGAATATTGAAATACTTTGGTAACTAGAGTCTCTTTTACCGAATAGTTTTTTTTATTTGAAGTATCAATCTTTCTTATTATTTTATAAAAAGGCTTATGAAAGAAAAGTACTTTTACAGAAGTGGTTAAAATAATCTCGGGACAATGCTCACGGAAAACTCTGCACACGCTGTCTCACTTCAGCTTCCTGAGAGTGAAACAAGAAAATCTTTACAGCGGAGCTCACATGCTAAAAAATCTGAACCACTCAAATGAACACCATCATCTAAAAGTACCTAAAAATTGAAGAACATGGCAAAAAAATTATAAATAGGGGTATTCGGTGACAGGTCCCTCAACATTTCACTTTCTAGCCTTAGATCCACAATATTTTTTCATAGTGTAGTAGGTCATTTTTCCAAATTTGAGGACCTAAAATGTCCAAATTATCCATTCTTTAAATATTCTTATTTATTTAAAGATAAACCATATCCCATGATCAGTGGGATATGCCATTAATAATGGTCAACTACCATTTAATTGGCCACGATTAATGAAAATCCCATTAATGAGGTTTTGAGAATTCCTGGAGGGTCTAAAACACAACCCTAACAGAAAGTAAACTAAATCCCAGCACAGATATGAATATGGAAATTAAAAACCTAAGTTAATCAAGCAAACAATCACGAAGATGGACACGAGAATTTTTACGTGGAAAACCCTGGGTAGGGAAAAAACCACGGGACCTAACACCGGTCCAGAAAGATCAAGCACTATGAAATCAAAGGTTACAAGATAAACTCACTCCCCTTTACAGTTGATCACAACCTAAGGACCAAAGCGATTCTTGCCGACGAACACGCCGTTCACCTTCTCCAGTACTTCAATCTCCACGCCTTAAGCAAGACGAATTGAATGGAACATGGATTGAAAATCTCCAGAGAACAAAGCTTCAGCACATGTCTTTGACACACAAACTCTCTGGAGGAAGATAATCTCTCTTAAGGTAATCTAGGGTTTTGATCTGAGAGAGGTATTTGTTTATAAAGGGTTTAAACCCTTAAATAGGCTTCTGCACTCATATGGGAAAGAGCTATTGTAATAGGATTGAAAGATTAGAGTTTTAGAAAGATGGGGCTAAAAAATAGCTGACACTCGCCGCTGGCCGATCGATCGGACTGCAGGTCCGATCGATCGGACTGTCAAATAACTGAGGCTTTTTCCGGGCCGATCGATCGGGCTGAAGGTCCGATCGATCGGACTGACTTTTAACTGGGAGCAAATTGTGGGCGATCGATCGGATTGGGAAGGCGATCGATCGGTCTGTCTTGTTGTTGAAAACACTCTGTATCATGATGCTTTGGAGGTCTTCTTCAAACTAGGATTGTCCATCTAAGAAAAATAAATTACATTAAAACCCATGTTTTGTCCACCCAATGAATTAGCCAACACTCAAAAATACTAACAATCTCCCCCTTTGGCAATTCATGGACAAAACATCTAAATACATTTGATTCTACCCAAAGACTATTCAAAAGCAAACGACCAACTTCCATAGCTCCATAACTGATACCTGCATTACCTGTCAACGACAATCTTTGACAAAAGATCATGATCATATGAAAAATCAAGAACACATATAAAATGAAAAGCAAGCAAGATAAACTAAGATATGAACTATGAAGTAAGTAAATGAGTTAAATCTCCCCCTGAGTATCTCCCCCTTTTTGGCCATAAATTGACAAGGAAAAACAATTAAGAGTAAAGGGGACCAAAACAGCAAAAACACATGGGGTGCATTATACAAAGAAACATATCCAGCATTCATCTTGGAAAATGGGACATCCAAAATGGAAGTACAAGATGAAGAGCTAAGAGCATTGACACCAAGACTAGAAAGTAGTTGCAACACACGAAATAATGTCAATCATCCAATACCAAAATGACAAACTCCAAACACCCAATCTTTCTACCAAAACCAAAGATAAGCAAAATAGAAAGTAGAAAAGAGAGAAGAGGAAGAAGAGATACCTCAGAAAGAGCAACCAATCCCGGTGGAAAAACCCTTGAGTGTGAGGGGAGAATTTTGGTTCTAGGGCTGGAAAAAGAGGATGAAAGAAAACGAAGATAGGCGGAATGTTGTGTATAATGACTGACGATGTCAGATCGATCGGTCTAGTCAGGCCGATTGATCGGACCTGGGCAAAAAAGAAACGAGCCAGAGAAATCAGTGAATCCCTAATGATCATACACTAAACCTTTTGCCAAGTGTAAGAGTGGAAATGAGAGTGAACAATTTTGAAACAAAAATTAGTCTCTTCTAGGATAAATGACATAATCACACATAACAGACTCAACTCCCATGTTTTTTTTTATTTTTTTTATTTTTTTTTTAAATTGCCCAAATAAGATCCATCATTGGTGACTTTCACACTAATGAATATGGTAGCCTTCTCTAATGAAACTTTTCAATCATATAGTAGCTATCACACATACTCGTAGGTAGTCCTGACCTCCGGGTTTTTTTTTTTTTTTTTTTTTTTTTTTTTTTTTTGGAGTCAAGAGAGAAGAGTACTGAATATATGCAACCACGCCATAACCAGCAAACTATGAGGTTGTGATAGTGGGAAAAAAAATATCTCAAACTTGGCAAAAAAATTCAATGAATCACAAGATAGAGAAGACACTAACGACCAATGATAGAGAGTGAAAGGAACTAAGGGTGTGAGCAAATACCAAGAGACTTACGAAGAGAATCAAACCGAGTTGGGTCCAAGGGTTTTGTAAGGATATCAGCGAGTTGATTTTCCGTAGGGATATGTTCTAAGGTAATGACCTTCTCTTCCACCAAATCTCTGATAAAATGATGCCTTATGTCTATGTGTTTGGTTCTAGAATGTTGGACCGGGTTTTTAGAGATGTCAATAGCACTTTTGTTATCACAATAAACAACCATTGTGGTCTGTGCAATGCCATAATCAGATAGCATTTGTTTCATCCATAACAATTGTGTGCAACAGCTTCTAGCCGCAATATATTCTGACTCAGCTGTGGATAGTGAAGTGGAGGTTTGTTTCTTGCAGTGCCACCCAACTAAATTATTTCCAATAAGAAAACAGTCACCTGAAGTATTTCCCCGAACAGCCACCAAATTATTTTCATTGACAACCACATAGCAATTATCGGAATTCTTTTTACCAGAAAGAACATGTTTTCCATGACTGTCCACAATTGAGCAAGTATTTAGAGAAAAATGAACATCATTACCAGACTCACAGAATTGACTGATACTTAGCAAGTTTTCTTTAAGGCCATCAACCAGAAAGACATTATTGATAGTTGACATACCTGGTATGTTGACAGTTCCTTTACCAATAACTTTTGATTTTCTTCCATCTCCAAATTGAACATTACCACCATGATGACTTTCCAGTGATGTGAAAAGGGACTTATCCCCTGTTATATGTCTAGAACACCCGCTGTCTAAGTACCAAACATGTGAACTTTGTGCTTTAAGAGCAGTGAGAACCACATTGCAGCGAAGATCAGATTTACGTACCCAAATGAATTTTTGTTTGACCTTATTAGGGGTCAAATTGATCTTCTGTCTTTCATAACGAAGTTTCTTCCGCAATTTATTGCAATGAGGCCTTATATGTCCAATGATTCCACAAAAGTGACAGGTAGGGACATATTGACGATGAGGCATATATTTTTTGAGATTGGAGTTCACATGTTTAGGTTTAGAAATAGCAGGTTCTATAGCAAAAAGTGTGTTTCCCTGAACAAACTTACCTGTGTTATTGGAGGAGGATGCACCGTAGTCAAATCCAAGACCATGCCTGTTGCTAGATACTATTTGTGCACCCAGTATTTCATCAAGTTTCTTTGATCCTGTATTCATCCGATGAATATCAGCTTTGATAGAGACCAATTCAGCAATGGTTGTCTTGAGTTTGTCAGAAATGCTATCTTTTTCAGTTTTGCAGGAATCTAGTTCTTTCTTTAGGAGTAAAATTCCTTTGTCAGCTTGAATAGAGTGCTCCTGAAGTAAGTCACGTTCATTCCCTGCAGAAATCAATTTGTCAGATAAAATGGCACGCTGTGATTCAAGTTGAGATACTTTACCTTGGGATTCATTGAGTTCAGTTTTAAGAACAAGATTTTCTTTTTCAGCAGCTTTCCATTTTCCTTTTAGAATATCATTCAATTGTGTCATCCTCCTTGAATGTTTGAGGAGACTGTGATATGCTTCTACTAGATCCTGTTCATTATCTGACAAACAATTAAGATCATCTGAAGAAACTTCATCTGATTTTTCCACACCTTCCTGCAACAAGGGATCGTTAGATCTTGCCATAAAAGCCATAAACTTTCCATGTTCAGGTGATGATGATTCAGGTTCACTATCATTGCAATCTTGTTCTGAATCATCATCCCACGTTACATTCAGCACTTTTCCTTGATTTCTGAAAGTCCTATTTACACATTGAGAAGCATAGTGACCAAAACCTTTGCATTCAAAACAGTGAGTACTCTTGGGAGGAATTTTGGACACATTTTTCTCAGGATTTTGACCAGTATTGGATTTAAATGAAGAAGGCGGCTTAAACTGTCCTTTTTGAGTATTATTTTTAAAATTCTTTTTAAAATCATTTCTATCGTTTTTCAAAAATTTTTTAAACTTTTTAACAAATAGGGCATCAAGGTCTGGGTCTTCAGTCTCTTGTTCGGAGTCATTCTCATGCTCCATAAGAGATTTTAAAGCCATTCCTTTACCTTTCTTTGTTTTTCTGAGATTGGCTTCAAAGGTTTGCATGTTGCCAACTAACTGCTCAACTTTAATTGAATCCAAATCGCTGGATTCCTCAATAGCAACTACTTTATGGTCAAATCTTTCAGGAAGAGATCTAAGAATCTTTTTAACAATTTTATGTTCAGGAATGACTTCTCCTAAATAAAAAGTAGAATTCACAATAGCAGACAACTTATCATTGAAATCATTAAAAACTTCAGTTTCATCCATTTTCAGATTCTCAAACGCAGTAGTTAAATTTTGAAGTTTGGCTTGCTTAACTTTGAGAGTACCTTCATGAACAGTTTCTAAAATATCCCATGCTTCCTTAGCAGTTTTACAAATCGATATCCGACGAAATTCAGAAGGAGAAACACCATTGAAAATTGAATTTAAAGCTTTACTATTAAAATTGAAGGTTTGTTTATCCTCCTTGGTCCATTGAGGTATGGGTTTTTCAATGATTTTGTTGCCATCAGTGGTAACAGTAGGCATGGAGTAACCAAAAACCACAGAATTCCAGACATCCACATCTATGGATTGAAGGAATGCAGTCATTCGAACTTTCCAATAATGATAGTTCGATCCATCCAAGAGTGGGGGTTTGGAAATAGAAGATCCATCTCTAAAATTCTCCATATCAAAAATCTGTGTAGATCTCACACAACAACTTAGTGTGAATCAGCTCTGATACCAATTGAGAATTCCTGGAGGGTCTAAAACACAACCCTAACAGAAAGTAAACTAAATCCCAGCACAGATATGAATATGGAAATTAAAAACCTAAGTTAATCAAGCAAACAATCACGAAGATGGACACGAGATTTTTTACGTGGAAAACCCTGGGTAGGGAAAAAACCACGGGACCTAACACCGGTCCAGAAAGATCAAGCACTATGAAATCAAAGGTTACAAGATAAACTCACTCCCCTTTACAGTTGATCACAACCTAAGGACCAAAGCGATTCTTGCCGACGAACACGCCGTTCACCTTCTCCAGTACTTCAATCTCCACGCCTTAAGCAAGACGAATTGAATGGAACATGGATTGAAAATCTCCAGAGAACAAAGCTTCAGCACATATCTTTGACACACAAACTCTCTGGAGGAAGATAATCTCTCTTAAGGTAATCTAGGGTTTTGATCTGAGAGAGGTATTTGTTTATAAAGGGTTTAAACCCTTAAATAGGCTTCTGCACTCGTATGGGAAAGAGCTATTGTAATGGGATTGAAAGATTAGAGTTTTAGAAAGATGGGGCTAAAAAATAGCTGACACTCGCCGCTGGCCGATCGATCGGACTGCAGGTCCGATCGATCGGACTGTCAAATAACTGAGGCTTTTTCCGGGCTGATCGATCGGGCTGAAGGGCCGATCGATCGGACTGACTTTTAACTGAGAGCAAATTGTGGGCGATCGATCGGATTGGGAAGGCGATCGATCGGTCTGTCTTGTTGTTGAAAACACTCTGTATCATGATGCTTTGGAGGTCTTCTTCAAACCAGGATGGTCCATCTAAGAAAAATAAATTACATTAAAACCCATGTTTTGTCCACCCAATGAATTAGCCAACACTCAAAAATACTAACAGGTTTTCAAATAAATTTTAAAAAACTATATCCCATGATTAGTGGAATATGCCATTAATAATGGTCAACTACCATTTAATTGGCCACGATTAATGAAAATCTCATTAATGAGGTTTTCAAATAAATTTTAAAAACACAAATAAATTTCAAAAGATGCAAATAAATTTCTAAAGAACACGGATAAATTTATAAAGACGCAAATAAATCTCAAAAGATTCAAATGAATTTCAAAATATGTAAATAAATTTCAAAAGACGTAAGTAAACTTAAAAAATTAAAATAAATTTCGAAAAACGCAAATACATTTGCCAAAACTAAGATAAAATAAATTTTCAAATTTCAGAAGAATTTGCCAAAAACTCAAGTATTTTTGCTAAAACTAAGTTAAATTTATTTCAAAAAACGCAAATAAATTTGAAAAGACGCAAATAAATTTCAAAAGACACAAACTAAACTCAAAAACACAAATAGATTTTAAAAAACGCAAAAAAGCTTTTCAAAAAACTTAGATAAATTTGCCAAAACACAGAAAGATTTGTTTAAAAACTCAGTTAAATTTTCTAAACTGGAGATAAACTTGTCAAAAACTCAGATAGATATGCCAAAAACTGAGATAAATTTTCTAAAAACTCAGATAAATTTGTCAAAATCTCGGATAAATTTTCCAAAAACTTAGAATTGATTCTACAAACCGACACAACTAGCAGACCCTGATGGGGCATAGACTCCTGATCTGATTGTTGTTCTAGATCGGAGCCAGAGAAGCAGATTGAAGAAGACGATCTCAAAGGAAGAGATCCAGATTTCGCACAGAAGTAAAAGACGCTGTAGAAGACAGCCACGTCCCTATCGCCCTAGTTGTTGCCGGAGAAGAACGCAAGAACCACCGCGCTACCCTCGGTGTTATGCCATAATCGAGGAAGAAAGGCAGCAGGATTGGCTGTTGTAGGCACAAAACCAAGGGACTGCCAGTTGCACAAGAACCCAACCGATCTGTCTCCTTCACTAGAGTTCTTGCACCGAACTCTTTGTTTCTTCCCGGCTTATAACAATGGCGAGACGGTAGCAAAAGGAAGCTCCTTCTTCAGCGAAGACGAAGGCAACAAGACCGGACCCTCCAATCTTCTTTGCAGTTTCTGCAATCCAAAATCAGAATCCGAGATCCTCTGTTGTCGTCTTCTCTGCAAAAGATGGAATCAAGCCCTAAGAATGAGGGAGAATGGAAGATTTGAAATTTGAAATTTCATAATTTTATGCCTAGACTGTTGAAAGGGTAAATCAGTTATGAAAATGAATGATGTGGCGTATCTAGGGACCTCTCACCAAAATATGTCAAGTTATATGGACTATAGGCCTTAGAGAAAAAGTTGTTGGACTGGAGGCCTTACTAGACTGGACTGAGAGACTTTTGGCTAATTATCCCTTATAAATACTCATTAAATGATCTCCCCTTAAATGTAATAAAATGAATTAAGGTGACATGGAGGATAAATACCTGGCCATTAACTTTTGTAAAACAATAATAACTATGCATAATTCATCAATGGAGTTTTTCATATGGCGCCACCAAGCTACCTCTCACGATAATACGGTGATAAGTGTATACGAAGGAACATTGCCCACGCATAATATAGTCGAGTTATATATACACGGGGTCAGAGCTTGGCAATTGAATGAGCTTTGGGTGTAAAAAGCCCAAATCCGGCCCTTAGATTATATGGGCTTACTTTTTTTTAACTTGCCCCTTTTCACCTTGGCCTGGCCCTGGCCCTGGCCCATTGGGCTTAAAATCCATTCCAAGCCCGGGATCTATTGCCATTCTTAAATCCATCAATCCGGAATTAATCATATTCCATGAAAAGTCAGTTCCATCCTCAGCTTCATATACTTTTGTTTGTTAGCCCTTTTTTTCTCCTTGTTAGAAGCACTTTTCATTAAACAGAAGAAGAAAACAACAAAGGACAGTAACCACAACATAAAAAATGATCAACCCTAGTGATTTGTTTTCCTCTCTGCAACTCTCTTCCTTACAAACCCATTTTCTTTATGAGGGATTTTATTGAGCTTTCAGTCTATCTACATCAAAGTATATTTTTTATTTTTTAATCCAGCCAAGCGGCTTGTACCCAAGAGAGAGCCTTAGACACACCACACAAATGGGAAAGAAGCCCGCACAAGCAGGAAAAAAATCTACACAAGTGGAGAAAGGTGAAAACTGCCGCCACTTACCAATGAAATAAGTGGCTTTTTTCCAAAATATTTGATTGGTGCATCAAATTAACAGACCCAGACCCAGACCCAGACCCCTACTGAGATCGATCCTTTAATTATCGGGCATCATTGGACTTCCCATAACCTTTATCCACGGACTTAGATTAATATCAAGGAGTCCTTTATGACTCAGAAACACATTTGAACGATGAAATCCTTGTCTGAACATGACCAGAACCCATTTGAGTCTGGCTCAAATCCAACCCATTGACAGTCCTGTCCATGTTTTGTCATGAAAGAACTTCACTAGCTAGATGTCAATGGAACAGCCAGTGAAGCTGTTGGGGCATGAACCTTTTTTTTTTTTTCACGCTAGTTGGGTGAGTGGTACAAACTTTGTGAGACTATCTAGCTGACTAGGGTCTTGAGCAGAGTCTTGGTAGGCGTGTGAGATGGAATGCCCTTGGACTGTGAACGTTGTTTTAGTTCATTGGCGAACCCGTGGAGAGAGCTGGTGGGATATTTATGGCTGGGTCAACGAGGCTAAGGCATATCCAAGCCCAACCCAACTTTGCAAAAAACTAGGCCCATATCCATCCAAATCTGACACAAGCCATAAGTTCTTGTTACGTCAGGCCCGAGCCTACCCATTAGGCCCAACCTGGATTAAATCCTGATTAATCCTAACAATAAAAATATGACATAGAGGTGTAAATTCAAATAGAAAAAAATATTAAATACAAATGAAACAATACAAATAACACTAAAACAAAGAAAAAGAAAAATATATTATTCATGTCTGGTACAAGTTAAATTAAGAAAAATAATTTACCGATATAAATTTTTTGGCTTTTGCAATAAGATTAATGTTTTTTTTTTAATAATTCCACGAAATTATATCTCCTGTTGGGTTAGTCCAAGCCAGAGTTCAAGCTTTCTTCTATCACATGATACGGGCCTGGCCCAATATTAAATGGGCCCCGATTTTAGATCTAGGCCCAAGCCAAGCACTAAAACCTAAGGCCTAATCTGGCCCAAAGTGGGTTGGTTGTGCCCTGTTTGGTTAGGCCCATGAGCAACCCTAGCTAGTGGACCTTTTTTTCTTACCCTAGCCAAGGGGGCGGAGACCTATGATAGCACCTGTGTAGGTGGGGAGAGAACACTTTCACATGAGGAGAGAAAAACACAAACATGGGAGAGGGTGCCCAACCACAAGGAGAGAGCATTCGTAGAGTGGTGGGCGACCCCTCATTCTCCGGCATATAGTACTTTCAAGCCGAGTTAGAGTTGGTTTTATTTTTAATTTTTCGGTTATGTTTTGTTTTCTTACATGGAATTGAGTTGTAAACTATCCTAATCCTAAACCAGCTTAATCTATCAATGCAATCTATCAATGCAGGGGCACCCCATGGGTCTTCCATGCATGGACACCCACGCCTGATCAATGCATGGGTATTCCTTTTCCAATATTTGACATGCCACCCAAGTATACCAGCACCATATTCTCCCATAAGGGGTCGTTTGTCTACACCCATTTACATATGTAAATGGTGAATATGCGTAATATTTACGCATTAGTAATGTTTGTCTATAAGAATTTACGCATATTGTGTGTAAATCAGATGTGAAAATGGTGTGAAAATGGCAAGATTTGAACACCTGTTGAGGTGGGAAAAAAGAATATCAAAAGCACATGTGATTTTAAAGAATACTCATTGGAGGCAGCCGGTTTGGTTTTGGGTAGTTTTCGTCAAAGAGGTTTTGGGTTCGAAACCCCCCTCTAACGCATTTAGAAAAATAATAATAAAAGAGGCATTTCCATCAAAGAGGTTCTGGGTTTGAAATCCCCTTCCAACGCATTTACAAAATAATAATAAAAGATGTATAAAGACTGATAAAACCTATGAATGAAAATCCTCCCTTCATCTTATTCCCTTTTATGAAGGTAACCTTTCTATTTCTCTCTATTGCTTTGCTATACAAAACAAAACAAAAACAAAAACAAAAACAAAAACAAAAACAAAAAAAAAAAAAAAAAAAACGAACTTTCTAAAATCTATCTACTCTGTAGGTTATTCTTTTAGAATTTGATTATCTATCTTCTCTTCTCCTTTTAGATTTTCTTCCAATGTCTTAATGATTTTTCTAAAATTATTTATTATTGTATTACTTTAAAAATATTTAAATATGTATAAATGAATATAAGAAAAGAGGAAGAATGTATATTATATAGCATTATGGTATCATTAAAAACTAATATATAAATGCAATTTTATCTAACCATAATAAATTTGTGTTACTTTTAATATAATTGAACTTAGCAATAAAATACTCATTTTAAGAACTTTCTATAATTGATTAATATTGGCATAAAGCCGGTGAGATGCATGGGTAAAGTTTTATGCAAATTGAATAATGAATTAAGATAATATTGAACTAAATATTAATTAATAGAAATATTAATTAATATTCCTATTTTTCTTAACCATCAGATTATTAACTCTTATTTCCTTAAGCAAACATGTTGGAATGTATTTTTTTTTAAATGTGATCATTGATAGAAATATCGATATTTGAAAAGTATATTTCATGTTGAAAGACATGTTCTGTTTTAAAGATTTAAAATGCAAATGAAAATTTTGATATAAACGAGACCTTTTTTTGTCTCCTTTTCATATCATTATAGTAGAATATAATTTAATGATTAGTATCATTTACAAAATCGTTTAATACATATATACATATCATTGAAACAAACATAAAAAAATGAATCACATGTGTAAATGATGCGAAAATGGTGTTATTAGACAAACGTTGTAAAAAAAAAACACATGTGTAAATGTTACATACTTAAAATTTGAATATTCATCTTTTACATTTGTAAATTATATTTACATATCTCATGTATAAAAGACAAACGACCCCTAAGTACACTCGGGCCAGTACTCTGGTAGTGCTAGGGACAATCCTAGCAATGTGGCGAGAAGTGACACCTTTCAATGCCTGAGTCTTAACAAGCATCTATAATGGCATGTTAAGCTCAATGAAAGTACATAAGCTATATTACCTAAAAATGAGATACATTTACGCAATCCGTTGTGCACGAACAGCTTAACATTGAGCACTTTAACCATTGAAATGATCTTTGACAGCCTGCCGTGCCATGAGAACTAGTTAGGACCGGATGTGGTTTGGGCTGGTTAAAAATCATGCTACTTGACAATGCCAAGATTTAAAAGCCCGTTCCTGTAGAAAACTCAGATTTTCTGAGGCCACCCTTACAAATGTATTAGCTAAAAACCCACATCCTTTTTTTTTTTTTTTTTTCTTTTTTAACCTCGTCTAAAGACTGGGACCGAAGAGAGAGCCTACATACACACGAAAAGACAGCTATGTAGGAAGAAGGCCCACACAACTGTAAAAGAAGCCCGCGCAAGTGGAAAGAGGTGACGTGCCCAAGATTCAAACACTAGACAGTCAGGTGAGAACTGTCGCCACTTACGAGTAACGTAAGCGGCTGTTCTCAAAACTCACATCCTTACTATTGGCAGTGGGACAAGTTTCATTCAAATTGAGGTTAGGCTGACAGTCATATTTGTCATGACTTACAAGGGATTCATTTTGACTTAAGTACTTCACCCCTCATCAATCTATAGTGGCCCAAATCTGATTTGACCCGTGCGACCATAACGGGTACTATCTTAATTTTTTGAATGAAAACGAGTTGAGGCCCTTGTGTGTTTTCAGATATGCCTATATAATTCTCAAGTCCTTGCCTACAGATAGGATCCCGAGTCTAAAGATAGCGGATAGTGATCTTAATATATAACCAGCAACAAAGGCTTCAAATGTGAGAATATATATAGAATTATAGTAAGAGAAAAGATATTATTTAATTGAAATAAAAAGTATCATATAGACGCCCGCGCACAAGTATAGTTGTACAAAACTGTCATACCATGATAATGTAATATGAAAAAAATCTTGCATAGACTCAATTAAGATTTTTCCAATAAAGATGGGTTGAGCTCGAATCTATTAGGATTTTCCCAAGGTCATATGAGACACTAAACCCCACGTTAATAATATACCGTGTGCACGGATGGTATTTACTCGGTCCAAAGATCCAATTAATAAGGTTTAGAAACATAAATTTAACACATTAAAACTCAAAGATACTATTCAAAATTAATTTGCAAATAATAATAAGAAATAATAATCTTAGTTTATAATTTTAGAAAACCTAAGGACCCCATCCAAAATATTTTCCAAATTCATAGTAAGTCAAATGGTCTAATTTGGGTTCATTAGCTAAGGGTCCATTTTCTAAATTCTAAAAATCCAAGGGTCAAGATAAGACATTTAACAGAATTCTAGCTCTGTAACATAAGTGAGGTCCACACTTTCCATACACCTTCAAGCCACCAATTCACATTCCCTTCTTCCTGCCAATACAGGTTTTGAAACAGAACCTCTTCCAAAACGGTGAATTCCTCGCTTGATGTAGCAAGGTGCTATGATAGTGGGTCCCACTGATCAAGACCCAAGATCAGCCCCCACCATCAATGTTGCCCAGGGCCCCACTAAAAGATCTATGGTTCGGATTAATCACTAAGTTACTTCTCCAGGCCCAACATCAAGATTAAACAAATAACATTACCACATCAATGACTCACGCCCAAAGCACAAAAGGATCTGGATGATGGGCCAGATGGGCCCACTCCTCACGGGTCCACAACTACCGAGATGGTAAGTCTGTGAAAGTGAAATCTAGGGTACGTGAGTCTCTTATGGAGTCATGTAGATAGGAAGTCTACCAAAGGAT
Source organism: Camphora micrantha (assembly GCA_003546025.1). Classification (NCBI taxonomy): domain Eukaryota; kingdom Viridiplantae; phylum Streptophyta; class Magnoliopsida; order Laurales; family Lauraceae; genus Camphora; species Camphora micrantha. The sequence goes on along the minus strand of QPKB01000004.1, from coordinate 49,312,982 downwards.
GTATGCAATTATTAATAGGCAAAAAAATCAATCACCCCTCTCCCAAATGCCCTAACCTGTCTACTTTAATCCTTGGATTTGATACTAAACCTTTGCAGGGGGAGAGGAAGAGAGGGATGGAGATGAAGATGGGAGAGAGCGAGAGTCGGAATCCCTCTCCCAAATGCCCTAACCTGTCTACTTTAATCATTGGATTTGATGCTGAACCTACGCAGGGGGAGAGGAAGAGAGGGATGGAGATGAAGATGGGAGAGAGCAAGAGATAGATGGGGATGGCTTGTGCACTGGGTAAGTCTTAGTGAGAGAGAACATTGGGTCCACTCAGTTCATTTTGTGTCCTCACCTCAAAAGCCTTTTTTTTCTTTTTTTTTTCTTTTTTGCATGGAGTGTCTACCAGTATTTGCATTTGGTGGTAAGGGCCATGAGCATGGGCGCTCATGGGTCAGGCCAGTCAGCCTGAGCCCCATCAACAAAATTTTTATAATTTATCTTTTTTTTAGTTTTTTTTTACAAAAAAGCCCCTACATTTTTATAAAACCTCCAAAAGGCTCCTATATTATGGGTTTTTATTAACACCTCGCTTTACTAACAGCTTGATTATACCAAAGCTGCTACTTCTGTTATAACATTTTTCCTTTTTTTTTTGTTTTGTTTTGTTTTGTTTTGTTTTGTTTTACTTAGCTACTCTGTATGGGGAGAGAGACCTCATCAAGGTGTTGCCTGGTATGATGAAAGGTACGTGGGCCCACATCTTGCCACATATGATCTTAGCATCCATACATGATTTATATATATATATGGGGAATATACCTGTGCATCATTCCCTCACCATATGGTGAGAGACAAACTTAATGGGGCCCATGTAGGGACCCACTAATCATGGAACTTGTGAGGGATGAGAAGAGACGCCTTGGATGAGACTATATATCAAATTTAGATCAATCATATGCCTCTAACCCCTTTATCCGTGGCCCATAAATTTAATGACTTTATAGTAAAGGAAAATCATTTGACCCTCGATCCAACGCATGGTTCAAAATCGCGGTATCGGTAGGGCCAAAAAACCAATATGGTATCGGTATCGATCGCGGTTATCGGTTTGTCACAGTCGTCACGACGTAATTTTTGTTTTTACTCCAAATAATTCTAAAAAAAATCCAAAAAATCCAGAATATTGGAAAACACTAGAAAAAATATTTTTTTCATTAGTACACACTATAAAATAAAATTTCGGTCCCCCCTAAGTCTTAGCATCCTATATCGCTGTTTATTGTTTTCTCAAGTTAAATATGCTAAGTTTGGTGTTTGATATTTAGCCCATGTTCTTAATTAATAAATCAATCATTATAGTCCATATCTAACCATTCAAATCATTCAAAATAAATAAATTACCTTATATTAGCTTTTTAAATTTTTTATTTAATTTAGAGTTGGGTCCTTTATCAATTTAATCAAGCCACATAATTAAAATCATTGATGAAGGGCCCAACTCTAAATTAAGTGAAAATATTTAACTTGAATCATAGTTAGGCCAAAATTGAATTGATCATGCTACGTGATTTGAAATTTTGAATTATTACTCTAGATGTATTACAAGTGACAAATTCACTGTGCCAAACTCCTATTTGAGTAAGATTGTTTAAAGGCCTACACAAGAAGGGACATTTATCTTTGGGTGGTTTAGATTTAAAACAATTAAGCCCTTTTAGTAAGGTGTAATTAAAAAATAGTGAGATAGATTGGAAATCTTGTAGCCTTCATAGTGGACCCACCTACAAAAATCTAAATCACTTAAAATGGTTGCCCTTCATCCAATTTCATTTTATCAACAGATTTGTTCTTATTAGATTGATTTTTTTAAATTGGTTGATGGATTAATCTGATGGTAGGGCGATTTTCAATTAGAGTTAAACTTTCTTAGGGCATAATAGAGGGAGGAAGAATTATTTTGAATGGTTTGGATTTGATGTAGGTGGGCCCCATTGTGGGACCCACAAGATGGGATGGTTTTATTGATGCATACTCAGCAGAGTATTAGAAAAAGGAAAAAAACCCTAAAAGGGGCATATCCTCATTCGCCCCTTTGATTTTGTAAGCAACCGAAACAGTGGAGGGAAACAAGAGAGGGAAAGGGAAGGGGAAAAGAAAAGAAGGGGAAAAGAAAAGGAACGGCAAGGAAAAAGAGGAGAGGAGGAGAAGATGATCATGGGATGGCGAGGATTCGTTAGATTTTTCGTTAGTTAGTATCGTGTGAGCAGTGTGTGAACCTTTATTTATTATCTTGTGCTAACAAATTGTTTTGCAGCATTATGCCACTTTGTAAGCGACTGGTAAACGGCAATCCCACAGCTAGTAACAGTGAGTTCACAGGGCCAGTCCAAGAGGACATCCTCGATAACACCATGTAGAATCAATTCCAACAGATGATGCAAGCTATGCTAGATTAACATCGTCAGGCTAATAAGAATCAAGCCAAATTGCAAGAACAGATGTTGAAAAGGATGAAGATCATGCTAGGGAGTTAGCAGACATGCAGAGGCAGTTATTGGAGGTCTTACAGAGGAGACCTGAGCCAGTACAAGCTCAACCAGTCATTGTTATCAATCAGAGGGAGCATGACCCTAATGCACCGTTTGAGAAATTTAGGAAGAGAGGTCCAAAGAAATTTCTTGGATCTGAGGACCCACTAGCTGCAAATGATTGGCTAGAGCACACGGAGAACATCTTCGAGATCTTTCAGTGCACCGGATGAGAACGGGTCAAGCTAGCAACATCTCTCTTCACCGGTTCAGCGGACATTTGGTGGAAGACACTTAGAGAGGAGTACAGACACATGATAGATGCAGTGGCATGGGCTAGTTTCAAGAGGCAATTTGGAGACAAGTATGTGCCCACACATATCAAGAGACAGAAGGCAATGGAGTTTCAACAGCTTGTCCAAGGCAATATGTCAGTCCTCGAATACCTCACCAAATTCGAGAGACTGTCAAGATATGCTCCTGAACTAGTGGATACGGTTGAGAAGAAGATAGCTAAGTTCCTTAAAGGACTGAATCCCATCATTGAGAGGGATGCTACCGGGGTTGTACCACCTATAACCTTCGAAGATGCAGTCAAGAGGACTTACAAGTTTGAGAATTTTCACCATAAGATCCTTAGACTCCAAGGCAAAGGACAATAGCAACAACAGAACAACCAGTAGAGAAACCACCAGCACAAGAGGCAAAGGCAATAGCAGAACGTGCAGAATCCCTTAGTGTGTACACATTGTGGGAAGAACCATGAGAGTGCCCAGTGCCGTTCCATTACGGGGGCATGTTTCAGATGTGGTTCCATGACCCATCAGATGAGGGACTGCCCAAGGAAAAATAGGCAGAATCAGCAGCAACAAGGGGCACAGCGTCCAACACCACCTCAGAATGCAATGGTTGTGCAGAACCAAGCTAGACCCCTTCAGCAACAAGCACTACAGCAGTAGTACAGACCACAACAACAACAGCAAGCCGTCAGCAAGGACAGAATCAGAACCAACGTGCTCCACAACCGAATAGGAATGCACAGCAAGCCAAGCCACAGCAGGCTCAGAACAGGCCACAACAGAGAGGTCAAGTCTATGCTGTCAACAGAGCTGATGCAGAGGCAACTTGAGGTGTTATGGAAGGTACACTCCCTGTTTGTGGATTCCAAGCTAGGGTTTCGTTTGACCCTGGCTCTACTCACTTCTTTATATCTCCAAAATATGCAAAGATGATTGATATGCATACTAGACAGTTGGATTTTATATTGACTGTGACTACCCCCTTAGGTAAAGAAGTTATATGCAGGACTTTTTACCCTAGTTGTCTAGTCATGATAGGAGAGTTAGACTTACAAGCAGATCTCATTTTATTGGAGATGTATGATTTCGATGTTATCTTAGGGATGGATTGGTTAGCAGGGTATCATGCTACGATGGATTGTTTCCATAAAACCCTCACCTTCAAATTAGAAGAGACACCAGCAGGGGTGTTGTTTCGAGGAGACAGGAGCAATCCTAGTACATAGTTTATTTCAGCATTGAAGGCTGATAGACAACTAAAGAGTGGATGTGAGGCCTATTTGGCGTTTATCATGGAGGATAAATGGTCCCAAGGGGTGGAGGATATCCTAATTGTTTGGAAATTCCCGGATGTTTTTCCGGAGGAGATTCCAGGTTTACCACCTATTAGAGAGATAGACTTCACTATCGAGTTATTACCGGGGACCACTCCCATCTCTATTGCACCTTATAGAATGGCTCCGGCGGAATTGGGAGAATTGAAGATACAATTGTAAGAATTGTTGGACAAAGGTTTTGTAAGACCTAGTGTTTCACCATGGGGAGCTCCGGTATTGTTCGTCACGAAAAAAAATGGTTCAATGAGAATGTGCATAGATTACCGGAGATTGAACCAAGTGACCATCAAGAACAAGTATCCCTTGCTAAGGATAGATGAACTATTTGATCAGTTACAAGGTGCTTCTTACTTTTCGAAGATTGATTTGAGATCTGGTTACCATCAGCTGAAAGTCAGAGAGTCAGATGTATTGAAGACAGCTTTCCGGACTAGATATGGACACTATGAGTTCTTAGTGATGCCATTTGGATTGACTAATGCACCAGCAGTGTTCATGGCATTGATGAACAAGATATTCGCAGAGTACCTAGATCAATTTATAGTGGTGTTCATTGACGATCTTTTGGTGTACTCCAAGACCAAAGGAGAGCATGAAGAGCACTTGAGAATAGCATTGCACCTTCTGAGAGAGAACCAGCTGTATGCCAAACTCAATAAGTGTGAATTTTGGCTAGAGCAAGTGGCGTTTTTGGGGCACATTATCTCTAAGGTAGGATTGTTAGTAGACCCATCCAATATTGAGGCAGTAGTGCAATGGGAAAGACCGAAGAATGTGTCAGAATTAGGAGTTTTCTAGGATTGGCGGGCTACTACCGGAGGTTTGTTTAAGGATTTTCGTCAATTGCGTCACCTTTGACGAAGTTGACAAGGAAGAATGTGCCTTATGTGTGGTCAGATAAGTGTGAAGATAGCTTCCAAGAGTTGAAGAAGAGATTAACTACAGCACCAGTCCTTACCTTGCCATCCGGAAGCGGCTGTTTTACTATCTTTACCGATGCTTCGAACATTGGACTTGGATGCGTGTTGATGCAGGAAGCGAAAGTGATAGCCTATGGATCCCGGCAATTGAAAGATCATGAGAAGAACTATGCAACACATGATCTTGAGTTAGCAGCGGTTGTTTTTGCATTGAAGATGTGGAGACATTATCTCTATGGAGAGAAATTCGAGGTTCATTCAGACCACCGCAGCTTACAATACTTGTTTTCTCAGAAGGAGTTGAATATGAGGCAAAGAAAATGGATGGAATATATCAAGGGCTATGATTTTCAAATCAAGTATCACCTGGGCAAGGCAAATGTAGTTGCTGATGCTTTGAGCAGAAAGTCAGTAGGCATGACAAATCTCAGTGGCACCTGTATCTTTGAACAGTTTGAAGAGTTGAGTATAGACTTTCAGCCACTGAAGAATGGTGTAGTATTAGCCAACATGTCAGTGTCAGAACATTCTTTCATCCAGAAGATCAAAGATAGTCAGTTGCAAGATTCAGAGTTGACCAAGATTTCAGAGCATATAGCAGATCGCCCTGATTTTCGCATTGTTGATGGAGTTTTGTACTACCGTGACCGTTTATGCATGCCAAACATCGAAGGACTGAGGAATGACATCATGACAGAGGCTCACAGTACAAGGTACTCCATGTATCCAAGCAGCACGAAGATGCACCAGAACTTAAATGGTAGATTTTGGTGGAATGACATGAAGAGAGAGAGAGAGCAGCATTTGTCTCCTGTTGTATGATGTGTCAATTGATCAAAGCAGAGCACCAGAATCCTCCAGGGTTGTTGCAACCGTTTGAGATTCCAGAATGGAAATGGGAGCACATTACCATGGATTTCATCTCGGGATTACCAAGGACCAGCAAAGGTAATGATGCTATCTGGGTCATTGTAGACCGTCTCACCAAGTCAGCCCACTTCATCCCGATGAAGACAGGAAAGAAGATGCACATGTTACCTTTGGCAAAGTTGTTTGTTAGTGAGTTTGTGAGTAGACACGGTCAGCTAGTTTCCATCACGTCTGATAGAGACAGCAGATTCGTCTCGAGATTTTGGAAGATACTGCATGAGTCTATGGGTACAAGGCTACAGTTCAGCACAGCTTACCATCTTTAGACAGATGGCCAATCTGAGAGAACAATTCAGACTCTTGAGGATATGCTCCGTGCTTGTGTGTTAGACTTCAAGACTCAATGGGACGAGACTCTACCTTTGTGTGAGTTCGCGTACAACAACAGTTACCACTCGAGCATTGGGATGACGCCTTTTGAGGCATTGTACGACAGAAGGTGTTGGACACCTGTTTGTTGGGAAGAAGTTGGTACCCGCGTTTACATGGGTCAACCATGGTGAGTGAAACCAGTGACGAGGTCAGGCAGATTCAAGAACGTCTGAAGGTAGCCCGGAGTAGACAGAAGAGTTACGCAAATTCTCATAGAAGAGATTCACAGTTCAAAGAAGGAGATACGGTTTTCTTGAAGGTGTCACATACTAGGGGAACATTGAGATTTGGGCAGAAAGGCAAGTTATCCCGGAGATACATTGGACCATACGACATTGTGAGCAAGATTGATGACGTGGCTTATAGAGCAGTCTTACCACTCGAGCTATCTGGCGTACACAATGTTTTTCATGTGTCTATGTTGAAGAAGTATGTTCCCGATCCTTCACATGTACTCCGGCATGAACCGTTGGAAATCAGAGAAGATGTTACCTATATCGAGAAGCCTATTCAGATCATTGATAGAAAGGAGCAAGAATTGAGGACGCGTACTATTCAGTGGGTGAAAGTGCTTTGGGAGAATCATGGACCGGAAGAGGCGACATGGGAATTGCGAGACCAAGTGCAGAAGAAGTATCCACATCTTCTCCCTGAGGTGAGTTTTGTATTTTATTTGGTGGACCAAATATCCCAAGGGGTGAAGGATGTAAGACCCCGACCCGAGTGACATCGATTAGTGTTGATTAAGTTGTGTGTTAGTTCTAAGTGTGTTTAGTGTGTTTTGGTTTAGATTGGGTTTAGAATAACTTTGATATAGCTTTGGAAAATTTTGAGTGCCTTTGTAATTAGTGGAGCCCTTTCGGGGTTCCTTTTTTATGACTTTGCGTGTTCTTGGGGGATTAATTGAGATTCTTTGGATTTGTGTTTTTGTCTTGTTTTATTAATCTCGTCAATCTCTACAGCTTTCGTGTTGATCCCATCCCCGTCCCGAATCCCGAAACCCGATTTTCATTGCATCGAGGGCAAAACAGTCTTTTTACACTAAATCTGGACCAAATATTTGATATTCCCGAAACCCGCAAAACATAAACTTTTTGGAAACTAGAAATTTCGACGATCATTTCTTCCTTCTTCGTCGACTTCATCCGAGGTCCTAAAAACTACTATTTCCGTCTTTTCAAAATTCCAAAGTGGTGGAGCCTAGTTGCAAATGCTATATAAGAACTCATCTCTTCTTCTTTCTCTCCTTCCAGCAACTTTCTTGCCTGGGATTTTCCTTCTTCTCTTTCTTCTTGCTTGTCCATCATTACAACACCACCAAGCTTGCACCAACATCATAATGGAGACCACCATTCTCTTCATCTCCTTCAAGGCTCTCCATTGATACCATTGTTGAAGAAAATCTCCATCTCGGAGCTTGATTTGCTTGTTAGAGACCTTGAGGCAAGTGGATGGATTGATATTTTGAGTTTTTGATGATTTTGATAAAATGCATTAATGATTTCATACTACTAGTGATTTGCATTGATTTGAATTAAATGTGCATTAATGACTCTTAGTAGTTCATTAAATGAATTTGGAAATGTGGTGGGTAGTTTGCATTTATTACATGATTGTAGTTTAAATGAACCCTTATGATATGGTTTTTGTCTTATCCTTTGTGGTTGAATGTGATGGGGGAGATGGTGATTTGATTTGATGATTATGGGAGGGTTGATGTGAAGTTTGAAGGCTGTTAGAAAGTGAAATTGGAGCCTCCCATGTGGAGTGAAAATGTGGCTAAGGAGGGTTGTAAGAAGTGGAAATGAAATGGGAGCAGAACTGTCCCGGAACCCATTTCTGAGCAGTTCGCTCTAGCGAACCTGGCAGTCGCTCGAGCGAAGTGTCCAGAACAGGTTCCGAACCATTCCAGTAGACAGTTCGCTTGAGCGATCCCCTTATTCGCTTGAGCGAACACTCTCAGAACTGTATCAGGCTCGTCACAGAACCTTGTTAGTTCAAGCGAACCATTTATTCGCTCGAGCCAACATGTTCGCTCGAGCGAACCTGTTATCTGCTCGAACGAACTCTCCCAAAAGGTTTATCAGAGCGTCACAGAACATTGTTAGTTCGAGCGAACTATTTATCTGCTCGAGCGAACCTCCCAGAAAGCCATTCCAGAGAGCTCGTCACTCGAGCAAACTTCCTATCCACTCGAGCGATCAGCACTGTTCACCTAGGACTAATCTGTGAGCAAAAATGAAATGTTTATTTGATTGAGAGGCGGTTGTTGGGAATCCTATTGTGATGGGAAAACTAGTAACCATTGTGTAGTACCCATTTGAAAATAGAAATCAAATCACAAGTTTTCATTTAAGTTTTAGAAATCCTAAGGTGTATAAAGAGCCCGGAAGGTCCCCAAATTCAAGAGTACCAATTTTTATTGTATATGACATACGGGACCTTTACTCACTTTGTTTGAATTTCGAATCTCGATATTTGTCTCGAACCTCTTGAATTATGATTTTCCATCTCCGAAAATACTGAAATTACAATTGTAGCGTTCTTGCTAATCCCGACATGCACTTCCCGTTTTAAATGGTATTTATGCCTTTGAGCATCCCGTCCCGCCCGTTTGTATAAGTGCATCATATGAATTTATACATGTCTTGATTTATTATATTTGACCTATGAGTCGGCACCACTAAGCTTGGATAATTTTGTCGGTCTGGTCCACCGACTTGGAAATCCCCCTCCCGTTCCGCCAGCTGCAGTTCGGATCCCGCTACCCAGCTATTACTGTGGTATTGTCTCGATGCCACAGATTGCTACTGTAGTTCCCGATGCCCGGTTTGCTACCTTGGTCATGTCCCGTATTTATTATTATGTATATGTATATGTATATGTTACTTATGTTGCATCTCCTCACTTTGGTGACTGAGATCAACATCCCGATATGCTCATGTCACTTCGGTGATAGAGGACTTAGCTCCGTGTGATTGCCATCTTATTGTTTCCCGTATTCCTTGGATACCTTACATGTTTTCTATTGCATTTATGTTTCAAATAAATGATCATTCTATTTTATTAGATTTATTGTTTTAACAGGTTTGAATGCTTTCCAAGGTAAGTTCAATTGTTGTGTTATCTTTTCACCCAATTGCTAAACCGTCGTGTTTGACCCTTGTTTTGGTACTTAGGTCCCATTGTCGGCTTTCCCGAAGAGGAGCTTGAGGAGGCGGTTGGAGAACCGCAACGCTTAGTTGAGTGGTATGCCGATGATGTCGTTTAGATATCCGGGTGCTTGAGCTGCATAAGATTTTGGGATAGTTTCTAACCAATTCTTTTGGGAATTTGATACTTTGTTATATTGGCCTTTGTTGGTCTCTAATTTTGGGGAAATGTAATTAAATGATTTGGGTATAGACCTTAACTTATTTTTGGGAATTAGCTATTGATCATTGCTCATTTTGATACTGGTATTAAATATGTGTTAATCTTGTTATCTTGGACATGAATGTATGAATTAGATTTGCTACATGCTTCCGCACATTAAAAGAAATATTCATGTTAATGTGATATCCTCACCGCGGACACCTGTGGAAAATCGCGTGTACGAGTGGCATCTCTGATAGACTCGTATACGTTTTGATTCAATTAACTCATAATGTTGACATGGATGGTATATTCATTCATTAAATTAATTCATTAGTGTCCCGATCCCGGATCAGGCTTGTGATTGTGTGGGACCCGGTCTGGGGTCGCGACAAATAGAAAATTACATTTTATAGACCCAAGTTTTGTCCATCCAAATGAATCTGCCAACACTCAAAACCTAACAATCTCCCCCTTGGTAATTCATGGACAAAACATCTAATACATTCAATCTACCCTAATTTTTTTTCCTAGAATCAAATCTTCAACAAATCATCATCATATAATCCATCTTGAAAGCCTTGAGTCCTATAATTCATGTCCCATGCATTCTTGACAAAAGATCATGTTAAATAAAACTTGAAGATCAAATATGAAGATATAATACTACACACACCACTCTCCCCCTTTTTGGACATAAATTGGCAAGACTAATAAACTTATATTAGCTGGTGATGCCTAATGATTACAAAAAAAAACAAGTGATGTAGCAATAATATTCAAGAAGTTAGTGAGTGATAAGCAACGAGAAAAACAGTGTGAGAAAAATAGGAATCATTTAGACACCTAAGAAACTGAGAAAAACAGACAAAGCCAACTTCAGTAAAGAGACACTAGGGCCTACTGTGGAGGTGGGAATTGACGAATGAGGGTATCAAACTTCCCCTTAATTCTGTTACCCTGTATGGTCATTTGTTCCATGCAAGCAAATACCTCGTGGAATTGAGCATCCACTCAATTTTCCAGCAATTCAATCTGAGTAGATTGATCATACAGACGGTTCTCAAAATCCTGAAAGTAGCCTGGCATCTATTGATCATACATTGGAGGAGCCTCATCTCTATAGCAGCACCTTGGTATTCTTCCTCACCTTCACTGTCATCAGACTGTACGTGGGATGAAGACAGACTGACAGTCCGATAGGTTATCTTCCCTCTTCCACAAACAATGGTATCATCTGGTCCCACTACCACACCATGGGAGAAGAGAATCCTTGTCACAAGGATGCCATATGGAAGAGAGAGGTATTTCTTGCACCTTCAAGTGCATTTGGCATATGTTTGTATATAGCAAGAAGAAGATCAATAGGTTGCCCTGTCTCAATCATGTACAAAAGATAACCCGTCTCCATAGTAATCTCAGACGTGTGACCCTTTGGCTCAATATTGGAGCAAGCAAAAATATTGAGAAGAAGGTAGGCTGGTGTGAGATCTTTTTGTTTAAGAAGACTATTGAACCAATCTCAATGACGTCCACGAAGTGTGGTAGACAGTACATCCCAATCAATGTTGTCTTCATCATTCATGTCATCGGAGTCTGGTTCAGGAGTGGGGTAAATAGCATCCAGACTTCTATCAATTTGCAGAAATTGACTGAGAAAATTTGGATTGATCTCAATTGTAGTTCCACGAATGAAGGACTTGAAAGACTCCTAGCCTATATCATGAATGTTATTGTAGAATTCCCTAACCAAGAAGCCATAGGCTGCACAATCAAACTCATAAAGAGAAGACCATTCTTGCTGAATGATCCAGTGACGGAAGTCATTATTGATCCTTTGCAAGTCAAGTTGTCATTCCACAAGTACTTGTTTCTTGGAAAAGACTTCCTCAAATGAAGTTTCTTTGGCAAGGCTTTGACACTTTTGATTGTTGAAACTTGGTGAAGAAGATGAACTCCCACGATAAGTTGGCCTTTTACGTGGTTGGGATGCTTTTGAGGCCATGGGATCTCTTTGGGGCAAACTAACAAATACTTGGTGTGCACTAAGTGTAGAGAAGAGATCAATCACCAACCATACAATGTACTCCCCAAAACAAATCTTCACACACTACTCCCACAAGTAGAACACACAAGCTCCTTGTCTATGCTCTACAATAGCACCACAAGGAAATCCTCCACAATCACAATCACACCAACTCCACTTCAACAACTATTGACACCATTCAATCTTCCAAGACACCCACCAAAACCAAGCAATAGGAAGCAGATAGAATAATTGGAAGAGAAATGGAGAAGAAAATACCTTTGAAAAAGCTTGGAAGCACCAATGGAGAAAGCCTTGGTGAAAAGGGGAAAAGTGGAGCTAGGGCTTGGAGAAATGAAAGAATGAGACAGAAGAATCTCAGGTAACTTAATAACAGGACCAGTTACACTGTCCGATCGATCGGACAGAGAGATCCGATCTATCGGACCTAGGCTAATTTGGCTTAAAGAATATTGGAAAAAAAATGCTCAACCAAAAAAAAAAAAAAAAAAAGAAAGCTAAGAGAAGGGCATTGCACAATATCAAATCAAAGTTTCAAAAATAAAATCCCTTAATGATCATGCACAAAATTTTGACCAAGCTTGAGATTGCTAGTGAGAGTGATAATTTGGAAAAAAATAAAATAAAATGCTTGTGCTAGGATATTAACACAAGAGAGAATCATCCTCACTGGCAAAATAAACATATCAATGCTCCCCCTAAATTTCAGGCTTGTTCTACCATTTTTTTTTTTTTTAATGTGAACCATCATTTGTGACTTTCACACTAATGAATATGGTAGCCTTTTCCAATGAAACTTTTCAATCATATGGCGGCTATCACACATACTCTTAGGCAGTCCTATTCCCCCGGTTATCAAGAATGAACCCCTCTGTGATCTTGTAACCCTTTTTTTTTTTAATTCATATGTAAAATTGCCAGGAAAGGAGATTTGAAATCGTGCAAACACACCATAACCATCAAACAGTGCAGTTTAAGTGTGCAAATATATATATATATATATAACTTGGCAAACTTAAGTAAATCACACGCTAGGAAATCAAATAATGAACAATGATTGATTGTGCATAAAAAAAAAATGAATTAGTCAGGGGTAAGAGCAAATACCTAGAGACTTACACAGAGAATCAAACCTAGTGGCATCCAAAGGTTTGGTGAGCATGTCAGCCAATTGGTTCTCCATAGAGATATGCTCCCAGTAAAGAACTTTATCTTCAACCGAATCTCTAATGAAGTGGTGCATGATGTCTATATGTTTGGTCCTGGAGTGTTGTATCGGATTCTTAGATGTGTAAAATAGCACTTTTGTTATCACAATATACTACCATGGTCTTCTGATCAATACCATAGTCAGACAGCATTAGCTTCATCCACAGTAATTGTGTATAGCAGCTTCCAGCAACAAGATTGTTGCCATGTATAGCAGCTTCTACTATATATGCTGCTTCAGCTGTAGATGGAAAAGTGGATGTTTGTTTTTTGTTGTGCCATGCAACAAGATTGTTGCCAATAAAGAAACAGCCACCAGATGTGCTTTTACGATCATCAACATAGCCTGCCTAGTTGGCATCTGAATAACCAATAAGATTACTGCTGGTATCTCTTGAAAACCATATCCCAAATTCTGTGGTGCCATTAACATATTTCAGAATTCTCCTTACTGCTTGAACATGAGACTCCTTGGGTCTTGACTGGTACCTAGCACAGACACATACACTGAAGGAGATGTTTGGTCAGCTTGCAGTTAAGTACAACAGACTGCCAATCATGCTTCAATACAGTCTTTCATCAAAGTCTTTCCCAGAAGAATCTAAACTTAGATTGACAGAGGGGCTCATTGGAGTGCTAAAAAGTTTTGATGTGTTCATTCCAAATTTCTTCAAGAGATTACGGGCATATTTGGTTTGAGAGAGAAATATCCCATTCTCACATTGCTTGATTTGAAGCCCGAGGAAAAATGAGAGTTCTCCTACCATGCTCATTTCAAACTCATTCGACATACAAGTGGCAAAGAGTTTGGACAAATTTTCAAAGGTAGAGCTGAAGATGATATCATCCACATAAACTTGAGCAATGAGAATATCATTCTTCTCTCTCTTTATGGATAAAGTTTTATCCACACTACCTCTTCGGAAGGCATTTTTCAATAAGAAGGTAGTCAACTTTTCATACCATGCACGGGGAGCTTGCTTCAATCCATAGAGGGATTTGTGCAATTTAAACACATGGTCAGGATAGTGAGGATCCTGAAAACCCTTTGGTTGTTCAACATACACTTCTTCATTAAGGTAGCCATTTAAGAATGCACTCTTTACGTCCATTTAATATAGTTTGATTTTCAAGGAAAAAGCAATTGCTAAGAGAATACGAATGGACTCAAGTTGAGTAACCGGGGTAAATGTTTCATCAAAATCAATTCCCTCCACTTGAGTATAGCCCTGGGCAACTAATCTGGCCTTATTTCTAATGACTTGGCCAAGTTCATTAGTTTTATTTTTGAAAATCCATTTTGTGCCCATGACATTTGTGTGTGAAGGCCTTGGAACAAGTTCTCAAAAACTATTACGCTCAAATTCTCCTAACTCCTCATGCATGGCATTAATCCAGGAGTCATCAATAAGTGCTTCATTCACATTTTTTGGTTTTAAGGAGGAAACATAACACAAAAAATTTACCTCGTTTTGTACATGATTTCGAGTTTTCAATGGAGCATGTACATCATCAATGACTTTGTTAAGGGGATGATCTTTGATGACTTGTCCTTTTTGTGATCTTGGATGCACTGATTTGCTTGGAGAAGGTGGGTGATGTGATGTATCTGAAACAGAAGACTGCAATTTTGAGCCAGAAATTTCTGCTTCAATTTCTGAATCTGTATTAGGAACAAAAGCTTTTGGGACTAGTGTCTTTGGTTCTTCCAGTTCCTTTCTAACTTTGACTGGATATTTGACTAGCTCAAAAACCTTAAGGTCAACATCAAAACAATTTCCTTTTCTTGTGTTAATCAAAACGATATTTGACATATAATGAACTCATTTACCCCAAAAAAAAAAACCTTATAATGAACTCTTAAAACATCTTATTTGTGATGCATCCTTTTCTTGAAATAATAGAAAGCGATCTACAAAACATAGAAATCAGGAAGCATAGAAAGGAAAAAAAAAAAAGGAGATCTCAAATAGAAGAAAGTCTTAAACAGAAGACACCAAAACAAAACCAACAACAAATGTCAGAACAAAAGGCAATGAAAACAATCATACTAAAGTTCAAAGTAAACGATTGTTAAATAACAAACTCAAAGTTAGAAAGCGATATGCAAAGCATAGAAACCTTCTCTTCAAGCCCAAAAAAAAAAAAAAAAAAAAAGGAAAGAAAGAAAAGAAAAGAAAAGGCCAGAGAACCCATCAAAGCTTTTAGAAATAACAATATGCTCTTCCCTCCCTTTGCAATCCCCCATAAAAAAACCTTTGTCATAAATAAAATTGTTGTCCTATTTAAATAGGCCTCTAAATAAAATCAGCCTCATAATATTATCCAAACCCTTGATTTAAGATCCTTACAATTTAATAATAGAGATTTTTCCCTATAACTTACCTTTAGAGATGACTTTTTCCTCCACCTTACCAAAGTTTGAATATTTTCCCCTAGCTACATTTAAACCATTTTAGGACTAAAATACCCATAGTGTGGGCTATAACATAATAAAAATGTATTCTTGTAAATAGGTTCGGATTTGGTCAATGAAAGCACTCAAACTTGTCTTATTGCATTTGTTAGTTGAAAATGCAATTGTGTAAATGGGTTTGGATGAAAATATATAGCATTATTCTATAATTGAAAAGTGGTGGTCTAATATGTATTTTCTTATATTCTTTTAGATCTTAGGGAATGTTTGGATCGATGGATATGTACAAAATAAATTATTTCTTGATTTAAATACTAGAAAAATTATTTCAATATTGTTGTTTTTGGGAATTTCCAAAACATTTAATAGACTTTGAACTAAGCAGTTTGGCAAATATCCCATATTATAATATACGCTAAATTTAAGGTTGACCTTACTTCTCAAATGAAGGAAATGGTCAATAACTTTATAATTTTTTTAGTATTTTTTTAAATGACAAGATGACGATACCATTTTCTAGAAATTCAATTAAATGAAAATAAAAAATCTCCAATTATATTTTTAAGATAAGGAATCCATGATAAAATGGGTTTCTTGATTTTCTCGGAATTATATTCATGCAAACAAATATGTTATAAATTCTCAAGAGAATGGATTTTATGGTAAAATAAGTTCCTTTGAATTTGTACGAGTTTACTTTCATGTGAACAAATAGATCCTATATTTCTTGGAAGAATGAGTTCTTTTGAATTCTTAGAAACTCAGATCCATACTAATAGATCATATTTGAACAATAATGAATTCATTTCTTTAAAATATTTGATAATTCAATTCCATACAAATAAGCTAAGGTCTTAGTGGTAAAGTGGTTCCATATAATTTCTAAGAATTATTTTCATACAATAAAATCAACTCTAATCAAGACAAGCAACTAAAGTTTCATGAGCCTTCCATCCTTACTATCTATCAATCAATGTGATTTTTGGTGTTATGACCCAAAAAATGTATCATGGAAAAAAGACCAATTTTTATAAAAAAATAAATGAAGATATTATTAATTTATCATATTTGAGCCCCACCTTTCATTGTTTAAAGTTTTCATCATATGAACAACCACTCCAAATATATTCATTGCATCGTATTTCACTTCAATAGGTAAATGTGGATTGTTTACATAGAGGTGGGCAACACAGGGTGCAATGACCAAATGTTTGATAAAGAAAGAGGAAAATAGAAATCATACCAAGAGCGAAAAACAAGTAAAAACCAAGGAATGAGGATGCCTCAATAAAAGGTTTAGGTAGTTTTGACATTTCCCCTCACATTGAGAAGGTGTAGGGAAAATTAGTGTTTTTGGGAAGGTGGAAGGAAAACTCATCTCTAAAGGTAAGCTATAGGGAAAACCCTCTTAATAATATAGATTTTATTAAAATTCAATTGAGAGGCTAAAAGGTCAGATCAAGATGATTAATTATTCCGCCTCTTTTAAGATCAGATTGGAGGATAGGATACAATGCGTGAGATCATGGATGAATGTCAAATTGACTATGGTGCCATGGGAAAACTGTGTGAAGAACGTACACTGATTAAAGTGGATCTAAGTGAGCCCTACAGTTTCTACCAAAAAAGGAGAAAACAAAGAGAGCCCTCTAGGGTTGGACCACCATTGCACTCGCAGGAGATCCGTATAGGTTGTATCAAGCATGCAGGAAAAATAAAAAGGAACCAAGATTGGTCAAACCTAAAGATGGGGTTTTGAATGTTTGCTTTGAAAATGTCATTCCGATTGTATCATTCAGACCAACAAATCATATAGTTAGCTTTCTTCTTAGGATAGTAATAATAATGTTTTTATTTTCGGCTGTGACTAAACTTTATTAAACAACTATTGAGTGCACTCCATCTTGTTGTCTGGCATAGCAAGGAAATCATATTAAGATCAACCTGCCAACCTTACATGAATCAACCCAGTAGTTTGGTCGGTCAAACTCAGGCATCCACATGTTGCCTGACCCATCATCCTCACCAAACTTACTGTACCTTAACCTGCCAACTTGACCTTTATCTGATCTGACCTGTAAATTTAGGGTTTGGATTTACAATCTCAACCAGATTGATAAATTGCGTCAGGTTCTAATTGGGCCCAACGTGAAACATCCAAGCAGGGACAAATACACACAGCTCTATAGTAAGCATCAAATAAAGTAAACTCAAATGAATGATTTCCAATAATTAGGCCTGATAATGGCAAAAGCTCCAAAGAATTTCATAACATGGAGCAAGAAAGGTTTTATGGTGAAAGTGATAACTCTGCAAAGCATCCACTGACTATCATGGGTTCCCTAAGGTAGGTTTTGATAGCCTTCGTTATTTTGTAATTGAATGTATAACCACTTAGTGGTATTTTACTCATTTTAAAGAGATTAAGAAGAGATTGGATGGTAGTACATAGTGCTTTTGAGTTGGGTCAAACTTTTGTTTTGATGAGTACTGCTCTTACTTGAATAAGAAACTACTAGAGGTCTTTATGATTTCATAATACTTGAGAGAGAGAGAGAGAGAGAGAGGTGTTTCCTGGCTAAACCTTTAGTTGAATCAATCGCAAGGGGACTAAGAAAGAAAAAGGAAATTGGTCTACAGACATACTCAATGTACAAGTATACTTTGCAGCTGATGATTGGATGGATGTGGTGTTTGGCTTAGATGCGTCATGTGCTACACCAAGGATGCAGGCACAACCTTGGTGGATTTGGGCTCACGTCCCTTTTTATGGATTTAAATCCAGTTCTAACTCAAAATCTATGATCTGTATTTGGATCGCGCATCAACTTCAAAAATGGATCTAGGCCAGAAATAAGATGTGGGGCATTCGTATAATCGGATAAAAAGAGATTAAAAATATTTTTTTTAAGGATTTACAAAAAAAAAAAAAAAAAAAACACTTTAGTTGCACCTTAAACCAAAAAGATCATTTTAGTTTCCCTCCTACCAAACCGGTCTTCCCACCAAGAACTGGAATACCGATTTGGTAGGAGGAAAACTAAAATGACCTTTTTGGTCTATGATGCATCTAAACTGTTTTTTTTTTTTTTTTTTTTGGTAAAAAAACTCTTTTTTTAAAAATACAAGTGGGGGCTATTAAATGGTACATGGTTAAAGCTGAGTAGACCCTCAAAATGAATATAAGTTAGGTTATTTATGCCCTTAATACTTATATCTATTTTTGAATATGTGAATGCATTCATCTTAGATTTTTATTTCTTAAGTTGAAATCCATAGGAATTTGGTTTTCATATCCAAAATTGACATTCTGAATTCAAATAAGAATGGAAGGTCATTCAAATTGGATCAACACTCTGTAAATATATAAATATCATAATCTTGAATGAGATAAGGCTTGGATGATGATCGTGGCAGTGAAATAATGACGTATATTTGTTGATTAAATTTTGATAGAAAATCAATAATAAATGCTTTGAATTTCTTACTAAAAAAAGGTCCCAAATTTCAAAATTATTGGTAGAGATCTATAAGAGACTACAAGAGAATCCCTGATTTGATGAAATGACTACCAACCCTCCATCTTCCGCAATTAAATTTATGAATTTTTATTGCCCCTCTAGATCTCAACCTTTAGCATTCACTTTTCCATTCCTCAATAACCTAAGGGCACGTTTGTGTAGACATACTTTCTGTGGAAGGGAGAAATTGCCACATAAGCAAAATCTGTGGGAAAGGAATACCACAGAAAAGGTTTTCTGTGGCAACCAAAAATCTGTGTTTGGTGCAAATATATTTTCTCTGTTGAAATGGTAATTTTCATGTTTGGTGCAACGGTGAATTCCTCACCCATTCTACCCAATTCACTTTACACAGAGCAATTATCAACATTGGTAGTAAAATCAAATTCGACATAAATTGAATCCAACCATGGAAGAATAACCAAATTCAACATAATTAACCAGAAGAATAGTAACACAACAATGAAAACCAAAGAGTAGAAAAACCCACAACATACCTGAGAAAGAACCCATCACAAAATCTGTTCTTTTCTGCAAACAAGAGTACTTGTTTGCCAATAGGGACGATGGAGATGGAGACATTGAACAATCCTCGGATTTGGGTTAGGATAAGGGTTTGAATTTGATTTTAGGGTTAGGGCTGAGATTACGATTTGATTGTATTGTTAGGGCTTGGAAATCACATAATAAAAATGGGTTCATATTTAACTTACGGTAGAGATGGAAATGGAGAAGGAGACAGAGATGTATTGAGAGAGAAAGAGGTGGAGATGGAGGCGGATTGAGAGAGACGGGTGGAGATGGAGAGAGAGAGAGAGAGAGAGAGAGAGAGAGAGAGATGGGTCTTTGAGATCAGATTGAGGGAGAGCAAAGAAGATGGAGACAGCTGCAAATCGTCCATGGAGATCGGTTTTTTTTTTTTTTTTTTTCGCCAGAGCTTCTCTTCCGTTTTTTGATCACATCCTTTCGAGGAAGACTGAGGAAACGAGCCTTTAAAGGGGGGGCAAGTTTTCTGAGGAAATAGACTTCCCATACCCCCCCATGGGAAGTCTATTTCCATAGTGAGAAAGGAAAAGGCTGAGCTGGCAATAAAGTGATTCCTAGGAAAAAACCTGCACCAAACATATGAAAAGTTCCATTTCTGCAGAAAACTGTTTTCATTTCCATGGAAATGGGCTACACAAACATGCCCTAAAAGTAAAAGCAGGTCTGTGTGAGAGAGACCTTGTGTAATTAGATTTAGGAATTTTGATGGCCTCTCTAGATATTAGAATAAATTAGCGAAATGTCCCTAAAGTGGAATGTATCCAGCCTCTGGTCTACGCAAATTCTGTTTAAAGGCTCTGGTCCACTCAGCTAGACAATTTACAACTAGAGATCCCAATGTCCACATAATCACATATTTCAGGACTAATGCCCCCTCAACTGTTTTAGGCATAAAATTTTGAAATTTAAATTTTCAAATCTTGTATTTTCCCTCAGTTATTTCTTTGCACAGAACTCAACACCATCGTCCTTTTGCTATCGTCTTCTCCGATCCGATCTAGAACAACAACCAGATCGGGTTGCTGGAGAGGACATCCTCTTCTCCAATTCGGTTTCTGTTCACTACTACATTAAAAATACTCTGCTACAGGACTTCTTCTCCTCCCCTTCTCCGACGTAAGCGACGGGCGGCGAAAGGCTGCAGCGGAAACTAGCTTCGGCCGCGGTGGGACGGCTCCGCTCTTCTTCTCCGGGACCATGCGATCCCAAGAACTCAAGTCTATTTCGCTGCAACGATCCGGATTTCCCTGTCTCTGCTTTTCTTACAGTTGTCTTCTCCGACAACGTTGAAGCACTTCCGACGAGAGGCGACGACGACGGTGAAGAAAGTCTCTAGCGACTTGTTGCGTGGCACGATGGCAGCACAAAACCTACGGCGATTCCATTCTTCAGTTCTGGCGATGATGGGCATAATAGTTCGGCGCCACTTGCTGGGATCGTAACAGAACCTTCTTCTTTGTTTGAAATTTGATTTGAAAACACCAAATCAATCCCTGCCTCTACCTGCCTATTTCTATTATAGAAACCAGATACGAAGAGGAACAAGAGGTCTGGTTACCAGGCCAGGCCAGGCCAGGTTCAGGTTCGGGTCACTTCAGCCTGACCGTGAAGCAGAAAGCCCAGCCAGTAACACGTTGATGTTCTGGTTTATGAAATT
This sequence comes from Camphora micrantha, assembly GCA_003546025.1. Taxonomy (NCBI): domain Eukaryota; kingdom Viridiplantae; phylum Streptophyta; class Magnoliopsida; order Laurales; family Lauraceae; genus Camphora; species Camphora micrantha. The sequence goes on along the minus strand of QPKB01000004.1, from coordinate 49,291,855 downwards.
TATTTGAGTTTCTGTTAAATTTATCTAAGTTTCTATTAAATTTATCTGAGTTTTTTATTTTTTATCAAATTTATTTGAGTTTTGCGCAAATTTATCTTAGTACTGAATCATATTTATATGAGTTCTGAACGAATCTATCTGAGTTTTAGGCTAATTTATCTGAGTTCTGGAACAAATTTATTTGAGTTCTGGACAAATCTATTTGAGTTTTCGGCAAATTTATTTGAGTTTTTGAAAAATATAGCTGAGTTTCTAATAAATTTATCTCCATTTTTATAATTTTAACTGAGTTTTTGAACGAATCTTTCTAAGCTTTTAAAAAATTCATTTGCATTTTTTTAGATCTATTTGTGTATTTGGATTTTATTTGTGTCTTTTGAAATTTATTTGCATTTTTTGAAATAAATTTAATTGATTTTTGGCAAAAATACTTGAGTTTTTTGAAAAATTTTCAGAAATTTGAAAATTTTATTTATCTTAGTTTTGGCAAATGTATTTGCGTGTTTTAATTTTATTTGGGTCTTTTGGAACTAATTTGTGGCTTTTGAAATACAATCGACAGTTTTTGTAAGTTTTGAGTAGCGATCCCATCCGACAGTTGGCTAGTCTTACAAAATCATAACCTATTCTTACAACCAGGGATCGCTACTCAAAACTTACAAAAGAAAAAGGCTAAGACTGAGAGAACTTGGAAACTCTTAGTCTTACACTAAACTACTTAATTACTTCTACTCAACAAGAGGGCTGACAGTCCCTTTTATAGACAAAATTTACAAACTATAGCAGACTTGAAGACGCTTGAAGTCCGAGAATTATTGAGGCTGCTTGGGGGCTGTATTGAGGCGGCTGCATGATGACTCCGGATGCGAAAGCATTTGAAATCCGGAATACATATCTTCAGGTTTGATTCAATGTATTGATAGTGACTTGGCACTATTTGGTATTATTTGGTACTATTGAAATAGTGATATGGTACTATTTGAATAGTAACCTGGAATAGTTTATTAGGATGAATAGTGCTGCATAGTAGTCAGCTGTCGGTTTGATTGATGAATAGTGACTGCTGAATAGTGCTGCTGCATAGTGTCAAATAGTTGCAAATAATGAATTCTTGAACGTGACATTATCTGAATTGTCGCTTTCGAGCTTGATTTTTTTGATTAAGCTGGAGGCTCTTGCGGAGGCATTCTGAATGGGGAGAGAGAGCCGTCAGTGTCAGAGTGGATTGCAGCAGACTGTCGAGTGGCAGATTGTCAGATGAGTATTAGCTTGAGCTTTTTGACCGGATTGAGGCTTGTGCGAACGTCGGCTTTATGAAAGCTGTGTCGGACAGCTGGAAGAGCTTGATGATGACATTATAGGGGATCTGTATTGAAATGGCGTAGCATGTTTAGAATCCATCTTCGCCAGGAGATTGAGTAGCATCAGAATCTTCATTGAAGGAAGATGTTGCTGATGGAACTGCTTCATGTGGTGAGGCAAATGGCTTCTTTTTGAGAGATTCTATTTCTTTGTGGAGAGCATGAATATGACTAATTAAATATTCTTGAGAATTCGTGAAGCTATTGTTTGTATTGGAGTTTGTTGCCAAAAAGGCAGGTGTTGCTATTGGGGCAATCTTGATAGGGCCTGTGGCAGGATTAATTCTGATGACTTCAGTGACTGCTGCTTTTTTTTTTAATTTATTGCATTTTTTTGAAATTTATTGCATTTTTTTAGATTTATTTGCGTTTTTTGAAATTTATTTGTGTGTTTGCAGAATTTATTTGAAAATCTCATTAATGGGATTTCATTAATCGTGGCCAATTAAAGGATCGTTGACCATGATTAATGGAATGTCCTACCAATCATGAGATATGATTTAAAAAAAGGATAAATTAGAAATTTCAAGTACGAGAATGTGTGGGAGGGACTTTTATGAGTTTAGATAGTGGACTGTTTGCCATAAAGTCATACGTTAAGGGACCTCCGACCAAATGCCCATATCTTTCACTTTTCACTTATCCATTCTTCAATAACCAGTAAAAGCAAGTGAGAGAGAGAGAGAGAGAGTTATTCTTACGAGCGGATGAACCTATCAATAGTCTAATTTGATTGTTGGGTGTTTTGGTGTCCTAAACGCTTGAGCTAGCCCAACAAGTAACATAGAACTCGCTTGAGTTTGTACTTATTAGTTCAACAAACTCTGAATAGATACTTCATTCTGAAGAATTCGCGGTTCGATTTGTGAATTATCAGTGACGAATTCTAAAAATTTTCGCAAACATTAGTGAATCATATTTTCTCTTAGAGTTCACAAAGCCAGGTCTAATAAACCTATCAGTGGGGCTTACATAAAAATTCAAGCCGCTCAAAAGCCCCGCGTATTAACACGGACCATATCTAAATCCAATAAAAGTTGGTCTCACTATAAAATTAATCAACATCCTAGCATTTTACTTTAGTTTTTATTTTAAAAATGTGTTTTGCACATGACTTCGGTGATGGACTTATAGCACGGATACAATTATATTAGTTTGTTGAACTAGTTGAAGTTGAACACAAAATAGATTTTTTTTTTTTAGATAACGCAGGGTTCTTAGCCCTTTGGGTTAGAATAATCCCTACGGGCCCAGGAGAGAAAGTCAGATAAAATTATCCTGTGGCCCCAGTATGGTAGTGCAGTTTCGAACTCACAACCTCCGGGTGCAAACCGTGGTCCTAGCCCAACTGAACTGCCCCTCGGGATTACAAAATAGATTAATTAAAATGCGAATCAAATAAACTTGACTCCAACGTATTTCCTAATTATGCAAGTCTCGAATTACAAATTGCAAACTTTAATGTGAATTAAATGAACGGCAAACCAAGTAACTATGGGCATATCACCACCTATCAAAAGACTAGATCCAAACAATCACCACCTTTCATGTAACATGTAGTAAATAAGGAGGTGCAACAAAAACGAAACACCCCAGTGGCAAGGGTGACGTCTCATCTTACACAAGCAACCACAGATCCATCTCTCGACAGGTAGGTTGTCTCACAGTTATGCGTACCACTCCCCCATCTAGCAAGAAAAGAACAAAGAGGTGCCACAAACTCACATTTGCTTTCAAGAACAGTATCCGTATTGGTTTTTTTTTTTTTTTTTTTTTTTTTTTTTTGTTAAAACACTATCCGTATTGTTGGAACATCTTGTACCAAGAGTTTCAGTAGAGTTACAGAAAACAACTATTGAATCTTGAGTCGTCGGTCTTTACATGCTTTTCGACCTTCAAAATGATAGTGTGAGATGATTTACGTTGAGAAAAGTAAGAAAGAAAGTGGGAAAGACAATTATTGTCTGCCATGCCACACTACATGATAAACTATGGATTCGATCATCCACATTTTTTTCAACCTTCAAAATGACAGAATGTAGATAAAGTTCCTGAACTGTCAACTCTTACAGGAAAAGACAAAAGGAAAAATTAAAACAAGCAGCAAGCTCTGAATTGTTCATATAGGAGCTTTTGGTAAAGGTTTTGTACGTTGTGGTGCCTAAAGTATGATTTAGGATGGTCCTCGGCCAGAGATGGTAAGTGCTTGGTTGGGATTGACCAGGTCAGGCCCATTCAATTGTAGGGCTAGCTCATAATATAGAGATGTCAATAGACCTCTCAAGTACCTGGCTACTCAAACGACCCCATCACCATAAAAAAAAAAAAAAAAGGAACTAGAGTGCTAATATGTGACCTGATTGATAACTGGGTCCAAGTTCAAATCCGGTTAGGTCATGACATGCATCCCGACCCGAATTTCGGACTTCGTTTTATTCTTCAATACCCATTTCTCAAGTTTGATTCCAAAGTTCGAGCCATGACTGACCGCCAATATTGTGAGATTGGTCAATATTTAGCAGAATATTATAAATAAATAATTACATAATTATAATGGCCAGCACAACATAACTAAAACCTCAACTTCAGTCAAAGGTGTCAATCGTGCCGTGCCGTGACGGTTGGTTGGACTGCATGCTCGGTCCGGCACGGGCTTGAACCAGGCTTGGGCCTAGGCCATGCTGTTCATGCCAAGGGTTTCGTGTCATTGTTAAGGCTATGGGCTAAAAATATAAATGTCTTACATTGAAAAAAATAAAAATAAAAGATACACACAAAGTAGAGCATAACACATAAATTTAAGTGGTTCGGTCAAACTCAACCTACTCTACTGTGAAGAGAATCATTTGGAACTTTTCTACTTGAAGGCTTTTCAATAGGATTACCTTCGAAACCTTTACAATTTTTTTGGATAATAAAAAATAAAAAATAAAATACTATACTCTTTATATTTACACTAAAGAAAAGGAAAAGAATTATATTTGTCGTCCGCTAATGTATTCATTTGAATCATAATCTTCGATTTTTGTCATCTCTAGCCTTCTCTTGTCAGCCAAATACCGATCTCGTAGGCAAACACATTACTCCACTGTTTCTTCCGCTAATTTCATCATCTTGTTATCTACCACACGTCTACCCGCACTAAAAGCCAGTTCTTATGCTACGGAAGATATTGTAATTGTTAGTAGATCACGAGCCATGGCGGATAACACCAAAAATCTGGTTTCATATGCTTTCCACCAGGCTAAAATGTCAAAATTATATGCATCATGCATCTCTAATACACATGAGTCAATATTTAAGGATAACTCCATCACAACGTGACTTAAGGTGGAGAATCTATCTATTTTATGATAAAGGACATTCCAAGAAACTCCACCTGATTGCTGAACTTATTGAGGGGCAATAATAGCCCTTGATGTACCCATTTGGGCAGAATAAAAATGAAAAAGTAATTGTGAATATGGCCTTAAATTTTAAAAAGTGTTTACGTTTTTACTTTCCATGTTATTATTTATTTCTTCAAGAAGAATTTGTACACCACTGAATTTTAACCTAGGACCTAATGTAGCAGCCAAACAAAATGTCATTGGAACTTCTCTCCAACTCTTCTTCCATTTTTTCACAAATGCCCTTAAGTAGATCATGATTTCTATATTTTTTAAGTTATAGACTAATTTCAAGAAGAAAGTTTACAGATTAATTAGAGGTGGGATAATACACCCTAGAGAAAAATAATATTGCATTATAAAAACTTTATAATAAATCTCTTATTTCTTGACACAAATCCCAATGTGCATCAATCATCAAGTATTCTTATGCATGAATAGCACAAAATTTATTAATTTTTTTTCTAGAAATAACCTTATTTAACAATTCATACATAGAATTCCATCTCCATTCAACACCTGAATTTACTTTTATGGCTAATATGCCATGCCTCACACATATTGAGGAAATATATCTTCTAGGTGCGAAGAAGAAAATATATCTAGCAATGTTTTTAGTTTTTTTATGTGATAACTGAAATATGTTCTAAACCAACTTCGGCAATGAGATTGAAGATATGACATGCACTTCTATTTTGGAAAATAGATTCATCGATCTAATTTGAAAGTGGCATCATAGTTTTCATTAGGTTGATAGCCACTTTATTATTTATTGCATTATGTAAAGTTACAACTAAAACGTTTTCCAAAATATTATATTTTTGAAGTTTTTCCAAAATAAGGGACCCTATTCTTTGGCCAGTATATGCCCATTCAAATTTAGAAAAAGCTATAATTTATTTATTAATAACCCATTTTGCATTTATGTTATGGGCAGTTATATAATGAAAGTCATCACCACTTCTACCTTACCCTAAATCCATAGCTATCTATTCTACCATGACTATTTGCTAAGAAATTTTTTATATTTTATTTTTCATTTTTCCAGAGCCTAATACCTAGCATCATTTATTGTAAAACCAATAAGGTCCATCTAAGAAGGGTCCTGGTCCCATACATAGGCACACTAGACTACTTTCTCCTGTTTAATTATCAACTCTTACCAGAACTGGTTGTAAAGAAGATTATATCATTATCGATGTGCAAGCCAAAAAACTTCATTCCAGGACTTTCCGCCCAGGGTGTTTTTTTTTTTTGTTTAGGGGGGGGGGGGGGGGGGCGGGAGTGAGAATTAATTATCACCTATCATATGAGAATTTTTTTGCGTAGCCCAACTACCAACCCATCCAAACTTAACAACCAATAGGAATCACATAATAGTCACTAATCTCAATGATTGACACACATCCGAATGGACTGAACTGTTGGATCGAGGGTTGATTTTTTTTTTGATAAATATGAAGCCATTAAACTTGTGAGCCACAGATGAAGGGGTTAGGGGCATGAGTTTGGGGTCAAACTTAGGGTCCGTTTGGGAGAGGGGAGGGGAGGGGAGGGAAAATTTGAGGGGGAAGGAAAATGAAGGGGAAGGGAGGGGAGGGAAAATTAATTTTACCTTCTCTTGTTTGGAAAGTGAAAAAGTAGGGGGAAGAAAAGTGAAAAAGTAGGGTTTTGTTTGTTTGTGAGATAGAGAGAAAATTACCATTTTGCCCTTACTTTTATAAAAACTTTAAAACTTTATTTACAAATAAAAGGGCAATTTTGTAATTTATCTCATTTTCCCCTCCTCTCCCCCATTTTCCCCCCAATTTTGGGGGAAAAATTTTTTTACCCTTTTTCCACTCCCCCTCCCCTCCATTTTCCCTCCCCTCCCTTTCCCAAACACCCTCCAAAATCATTTTCCCCCCACTTTCCCTCCTTTTTTTCCCTCCCCCCCATTCCTCCCCCTTCCCAAACAGGGGGTTAGGGTGGTCTTACATGGATCTTAATTTCCATCCCTCTGGTCTCATCCCCAAATGGGGGCCTACAATTTGGCCTCACATAAAAATTCTCATGTAATATGTGAAAACAAGTTCTCAAGTGAATATTACCCTTTATTAAAAACGTGTTTACACTTTTAACTGTCCAAGTCAAAGTTAGCAATCTGTAAAATCACATACGGATAAAGATCCGAGACAATCTAATCAATTTCATGTTTCAGGAAAGATGAGAAGGAAAGTTGCTTTGGATCTGCAAGCAGCTTATTTTTCATGAGTTCTGTGGGGACGAGAGGAAAGATGAAAGCGAAACAACGAAGATAAAGTCAAGCCATTTTCTTCACATCTCATGATGAGGGAATCCTTGCTATCACCAAAAGCATGCAAGTGCGATCATACTCGCAGCAAAGGAATCATATCTCCCAAGAGTGCGAATTTGAAGACAAGGGTCAGTAAAAAGGCAAGTATAAATTACTATGTATTGTATTGTATGAGAATGCATGGATCAACTATTGCCATTCTGGGTTGCTCAAGTTATTACAACCCTACATAAAATTGCTGTCTATGAGAAGTAACTGACAGTCATGGCACTTGAACGAGTGGGGGCGTTTAGGTACTGTTTCATCACAAATTCATAGGTGGGTGTTGAATTTAGGTGATGTTTTGCCATCAAATGGATGACTTAAAATGACCTGTGTAAGTCCTGATTCAGGTGGCTGAGTCTGAACACCAAAACACAAGTGACTGTAATATCACTCGGACTGCACTGTAAGATTCTTTATTATAATAAAACTAAAAATGAGGTGGAAGGAACTCACGTGAAATAGGGATCGAGCTGGTTGGGATGCATCCTGGTGGAGGTATATTGCGAAAGTTACTTAGGCTTCTTCTTCGTCTTCTTCCCCTTATTTTATGTAAGCTGGACCCAACTTAACAACCCATCTAAACCATGCACAAACAAGAGACCCTGATAGTCACCGATCCTTAGGTTTGTCACTCATATGAATGGACTCGACCGTTAGATGGAGGGTTGAATTTATTATTATTATTATTTTAATATGATTTCATTAAACTTAGTTACAGATGAAGAGATTAGGGCATGGAAATAGATCTCAAACTTGATATTTGGGGTGATCCCACATATATCTTTTCATCCCAAGTCCTATCCCCAGGTGGGCCCCACAAAAATATCTCATGAAAAGTCCTATGAATGGACTTGGGCAATTTTTAAATAGGGGATGGGCTAGTGCCCTTATGGGCTTTTTCCAGTTTTGGCTGGGGCTTCAGGCCCCAACCCACAATATGTAGGTCTGCCCCTGCTCACTGACCTTGTCTTTAGCGATGTAAACGAGTTGAGTCATCGACAGTCATATTCTATCTAGATTTAAATTCATTTTCAAAGATTAATTCATTTACCAATTTTGACTTGACAAGATTCTATTGTATGGAATTAATATCTTACATCAAAAGGAAAGCAAAGATCCGAATTTAAATTCAGATCCGAGGCGACAACTGGATCTTAGACTCAGATGTGATCTAACAAGAGGCCTTGCTGTCTGAATTCATGTCATGATAACTAAATGCATGTGTATTTTAGCTTTAAATGCATGGGTTTGGAACTAATAGCCTTGATCTGAAGGTTGATCGAAATTCTGTTGGAACCCAACAAAAAAAAAAAGACCCGGTTATTTTATAATCGGATCCATTAGTTTCTCGGGTATTGGGTTAAGCATGGACATGATGAATTCTCCCATGCTTAAAAAGTGCAAACTCATTTAGGAAATTGACTGAGCCAGGTTTGATATAAATGAGTATAACCATCTACGTGGGCCGCACCTGGACGTGTGTGATTACACAACTACCGGCATTGAATGATGGTTGGATCGTCGTGAAATCGGTTGAGTATTCATGCTTCGAGGAAGAAGGGAGAAGGGGTGGTGTGGTTGGACTTCATCATAATATATGTTAGTACTGATTTCCAACAGACCAGTCAAGGCAAAATTTAAGTAAAAGAAATTAGGTAATTCATGGATTTATGAACAAAATAAAATAATTATCCTTTCTCCATAATAGGAAAATAATATTACTGACCACAAGAAGAATGTACATTTACCAATAAAAATAAAAAAAATCCGGAAGAATGTGCTTTTTACGGAAGGCAAATGGATTGCCCAGAATTAGGCCTGTCAATTTGGCCCTGAGCAAAGGGAGTCCGGTCCGGCCCTCAAAGAATCCTTAAAATGAAGGCTTTTGTTTATAGGGCCATGCTTAGATAGATTTTTTGTAGCCCCTGAAATCTGAGTGCCGGGCTTGGATAGTACTGGCCTCTTGGCCCTTGAAGATAGGGTTAGGGCCTAGGTAGTGTAGGCTCTCCGAGGGCTTTAGCCCGCCCGGGTCCGAACCTGCAAAATATTAAGGGTAGGGTCAGGACAACATCGGGCCGTGCTGATATTGACTTGTGGGGTCAGGACAACCTTGGGCCTAGCCCGACCTTTTTACAACTCAACATAAGTACTTAAATGAATTCTACGAAAGCTATAGGGTAACATCATTTCAAGTAAATATAATGATATGTTTGAGACAGAGACTCACACTAGCACTAAGAATGCACTCATTTCAATCTTCATCCAAATCGAGTATCATTGTAACCGTAAAAATTATATATACCATAAGGCTATGATAAAAAACAATTCATTGTACATCTGTACGTGCAAATTAATTAGCATCTTTTGCTAATTATTGTGAATTGAACTGATGCTTGTAGAAAGAGTATGGATCACATAAATACCACGATCATCAGTGGAACACAAAGAAATGCCCTTTTGTGTGGCTTTTCTCTTTTCCCCTTTGGAAGCGTGCCCAGCATATACCACAATTTCACGCATGCACTCCCCAGTTAGCCCCACGTATTGGTGATGGAAACGCATGGAAAGCCCACCACATGCATCCTCAATTTGGCGAGTCCGGATGCCATGAGTTTTTTACTCGGCCTTCCCTGAGTGAACGGACCAAACTCCATGAAGGGCCAACTTATTAGAATTTCAAACAAAATGAATGTCCTCCTGTCCGTGGGATGTTTCCAAATTTTACTGTAAAGGATGGGCATTCATTTTTAATTGCCCAATTTCTAATAGGTGGGCCCTATTATGAAGCTTTAGTTTATTATTATTATTATTATTGTTATAGGCAGTATATCAACTTCTCTCCCAATTTTTTCTCAATTCTATGTGGATAAGGATTATGATTCCTAACATATTAAGAGTTTATTGAGTTGCAAGCATTAAGGCTATGTTGTCAGAAAAATTATGAGAAATTCAACTGCTTGTCCATCCCAAAGTAGAATTATAAATGTATTTTGAGATCCAACAAGTGGAAAGTGATGTTTCACATGGTTAGATTAGCAAATTCTCACCATCCAAATTCAATCAAACAAAAAAATTCATAATTCTTAGAGAAAGCTCTAGCAATGCTATAGATGCTGGCAACCGAATAGGCAAGGGCTACTCATTTTCCATTCAAAGAAGATTTTTAGGACACGTTTGTGTACAAACCTTTTCCGCAGAAAGAGAAAATTGCCTCATCAGCAAATTCCATAAAAATGAAAACCTCAGGTAAGGATTTCCGTATAGTTTAGAAATTCATATTTGGTGCGAATTATTTTTCCCCATTGAAGTGGTGCTAATGTTGTTTGGTGCAACTGTGGATTCCTTATAGAAAATCAAATTTCCTTGTTTTGAGAAATAATCTTTTGAAGAAAAATAATATAACACGTATATTATTTATTCAACATCAAATAATAATTTATTTAAAGAAATAAAAAATGAAAGAGTTGTTGGGTTTTTAGTTGAAATGAAAAGGAGTGAGGAAAAGAGGGAGAAGCTTTCCAAAGAATCTATTTATTATACCCCCATAAAAAACACATTTCCAGTAATAACAAGGAAAAATACTGACGATGCAGAAAAGCGTTTCCGTGAAATTGTTCCGCACCAAATACCTAAAAAATGAATTTTCCGTAGAAAACCTTCCACTTTTCTTGAAAAAGTGTTATCCAAAAATGCCCGGGTGTATACGGAAGGAAAGAGAGAAAAAGGTTATTTCTTGTCTTAAGTTTAAATTTACCAAATCCAAGCTATGCATCACTTCAGTCTACGATCATGATGAGAACTAGACAAGATAAATCTTTAGCAATAAATAGACAAATAATGATAAAAATAAAAAATAAAATAAAAAACAGACAAGATAAATCTCTATAGGAGTTGATTCTTCCACAAACTTTCGTGTCCCCACTTACAAAGGGAAGCCGAATTGAAACACCCATCAATTTCATGCAAACAACCAGCCCTAATATTTATCACAAAATTAATTTTTCCCTAAGCACTGAGGCAATCCCCATTAATTCTCAAGGGTTTCAAAATATTCATTAGTGGTTCCCACCGATGGATTATTTCTCTGATGCTCACAACCACATACTCATCTCTCATGCGGCACCCATTCCCTTCAATCACTATCTGGTCAACCAATATTAAGTCCCAACATTAGATAGCTTAAGACCCAAAAATGACAAACCAGGGCACCGGGCCCCACCTCAAAGACAGCCCATAATTCATCCACAACCAATCACAAGTCTCATTCCCACCAAAACTGGAAAAAGGCCCTTTTGGCCCAGCCCCTACTTAAAATTTGCTCCCCACGACCCTTTTTCAAATCCAACCTAATAGGCCAATCCCCATTCTCGTCACTCTCCCTTCATCACTCTCAATCTCAACGACCGACTGACATTGGCGCACCACCGTCGTGACGCCGTCCCTCCCTCCGGCAGGTGCTCTATGGTCTCTCCATCTCTCTCTCTATCTCCTCTCTTGCTCAATCTCTCTTTCTCTTGTTTCACATTTCTCTTTGCATCAGATCTTTGAATACAGATTTCTTTTGTTCTTGGTTTTACTTATCATTTTGGATGCATTGCGGTTTTAAAGGATTTGATTTGTTTGAAGCGTGTAAGATCTAGATATCTATTATGTTGTGCAGCTTGCGAGTTTTGGTTTTTGAGAAAATTTGATTGATACGTGTGCTTCTTAGATTTGATTCAATCGATAACATATGACTAGCATAAGAGATAGATGACCTGCAGTGATTTCATTTTATTGGGCATTGACGGAGATTATGGCCCCTAATTTTTACTAGGTTATGTCGATAGTTTTTCTTTGTTACCTATGAGATTAGAAATTTTGTTAAATGCATGACTTTTGTGGATTTTTTTTTTTTTTTCCTTTCACTATGATGATGTCATGCTGAATGTCCATCTTATGAATAAAAATGATTATTTGCGCTGGATATGATCACTACATGTTGACTATGTTACTGAAAAAACGCATGAGAAAGTAAGACAAAAATAAATAAATAAATAAATAAATAACATCATTAAAATTATTCAACGAAATTCATTTGATTTACCTAAAATTATTGTTGGTTATCGATTTGAGATTACCTATGTTTTGTTTCAGTAAAGCATAAAACTGTAGGAAAGGAGCTAAAATGTTTAGGAACCTTACTAAAGTACCAAAATTTGTGAACCGTCTCTCATCTGGTGGAGGTATACTAAATTCATGAAATTGTGCATCTTGTAAAGAAAAGTAAGAAATGAAAAATGTGTGTGTGTGTGTGTGTGTGTGTGAGAGAGAGAGAGAGAGAGAGAGAGAGAGGGTGAAAATTTAAGAAAAGGAAAGAAACAAATTGCCTTGGATTCATGCATGTGTTGATTAATCTTACTTCATAATGTATAAGCGTATGCTGATCAGTGTTCTGTTCGAAAAATCTTATGAGGTTTATGGTTTTTGAGCTTCTTGATCATTTGGGTTAGGTGAGGGCCTAATTTAGTATTTTATTTGTTTGAAGTAAAAGATTATTAACCATATATAATTATATTCATAAAAAGGATAAAAGGGTATTATAATGATTTTTAGATTTTTGTTGCATTAATTGTCCATCTCTTTTCTTTTATTTCTTTTTTTCTATTTGTTTAATGGAAAAACATATAAGTCAAATAAATTGATTGTCCTCATTTTATTTCCATTAATTGTCCTCTTATAGTTCAAGAGCCTTCTTTTACCATGATCACATCTAGAAAACATTTTTGTCCTCATTGTTTTTAGAGCTAAGGGTACCTTAAATTTTTATTGATGTGTATATTTTTTGTGGCTCTGTCTATGTGTATGATGATTGAAGTGGATCGGTGTTTGTTTAAATGACTCTTTAATCACATGTTTCTCAAGTGCGTTATTTCTGTTTTGCCAAAGTTAAGAAGAACAGCAAAGCAGTAACTCTCTTGCCAGTTGCCACTTTCTGCTTGTCACTGCCGATCAGCAAAAATCTGGTCCTTTTAGGGCACCAGCGCCACGCCCGTGTTTATAGGGCGCCCAAGCAGTCGACACACCAGACTCTTTACATTTCTGATAAACATCTTTCTCTTCTCTTCTCTTCTTCCACCCACAATGTTGCCATTTCAGACCATGCAAGAGGCCGAGATGGCCCTGGCAAGGCCTCTAACATTCGCCGAGAGGGTCTGGTTCCATTACTCTGCCCAAATCCCAGACTTCTGGCTCTACTGCCACAACATTCTCTTCCTCTTCCTCATCTTCTCAGTCGCTCCTCTCCCTCTCGCTTTCATCGATATCAACAACTCCAAATCCCTCTCCAAATACAAGCTCCAGCCTAAAATTCGCCTTCCTTCCCATGCAATCTTCAAATGCTACAAAGAAGTCATGCTCATGTTCATCTTCATCGTCGGCCCTCTCCAGCTCTGCTCCTACCCCACTGTCAAGGTAGGTACTTTTTTTTCTACCCACCTCTCTCTCTCTCTCTCTCTCTCTCTCTCTCTCTCTCTCTGGTTTTCTTTTACTTGATCGATTGATCATCGATTGATTTGCAGTTGCTTGGGATTCGGACGGGATTGCCGCTTCCGTCCGGATGGGAGATCTTCTTTCAGCTGTTGGTGTATTTTTTGGTCGAGGACTATTTGAATTACTGGATCCATCGACTCCTCCACTGCAAGTGGGGGTACGAGAAGATCCACCGGGTTCATCACGAGTTCACGGCACCGATTGGATACACTGCGCCTTACGCGCATTGGGCGGAGATCTTGATCCTAGGGATCCCGTCGTTCGTTGGGCCGGCACTTGTCCCTGGGCATATGATTACGTTCTGGCTTTGGATCGTGCTGCGGCAGATGGAGGCAATTGATACGCATAGCGGGTTTGTTCTTTTCTTTGATTATGAAATTGCAATGTGGATCTAATTCTCCTTTTTGCTGCAATATATGTGTTTGTATGTTTGCTTTTTTTTTTTTTTTTTTGGGATTGTGTTTGTTTGAAACAATGGCTAGTTGTTGTGATGGCGTGTAGATGGTGTGGGTGTGTGCGTGTGTGTGTGTGTGTGTGTGTGAGAGAGAGAGAGAGAGAGAGAGAGAGAGAGAGAGAGAGAGAGAGAGAGAGAGAGAATGAGAATGTTGTTGGTTTGATTGATTGATTGGTTAATTTGATGGAAAGTGATTTTTTTAATTGCGTTTTAGGAGTTAATCTACTGTTGATGATGTTGTAGCGAATAATTAAAGTTGGTGGTTTGGATCGAGTCAAAATGATTCATAATTGTGCTGTGATCTAGTCATAACCAGTACTAAGCAGGTTCTGACCAGGATACCTCTTTAAGGAACCAGGATTTCTGAAATAGTCATTCTCCGACTTGTCACTAATAATGTGCTGTAGAGAGAATTCATTGCAAAATGGATTTTTTAGAGAGTTGCCCTCTGGACTTATCACTTACAATATGCTCTCATTATGCAGTTACGACTTTCCTCTTAGTCCCACAAAATATATTCCTCTCTATGGAGGTGCAGAGTACCATGACTACCATCACTATGTTGGAGGACAAAGCCAGAGCAACTTCGCCTCTGTGTTTACTTACTGTGATTACATATATGGAACTGACAAGGTTTGTTGATGTTGATATCATTTTGGACATTATCATTGGTTGTGTGCTTAAATTCAACCGATATAATTATATTTGTTTAACCTTTTGTTTTGCTTTTCTTTTCCAAATTGTCTCAGGGCTATCGGTACCAAAAGCAACTCCTTGCAAAGGTATATCCGTAGCTTTTTATTTTTGGCTATATTTGGAATTCGGACACATGCTCTCTACTCACAAAACCATGTCCCTAATCCATTGAGCTACAACTCAAGGGCATAGCTTTTTCCATGTTGCATTTAATACAATGCTTATGGTTCATTTCTTTAGTTTTGTCTCTCTTGATTGTCTTCAGATGAGGGAGCAGTGGGGTGGAGGTGAACAAAATGGAGAAGCTTATCATGACCCAAGTGAAGATCAGAAATCCAAATGACCAAAATGATTAGAGCTCACTTTCCTGATATTCTGTCTTTTTGGGTGAGCTCTTGTATAGAGTTCATGAACTTCTGGCGCCAATTGCCAAGTTGATGTCATCTGTTTTCCTGTGATTGTTTCCTGTAGTAACTTTGTTTTACTGTGTGCTTTATTTTCATTGTGAATTCTCTTGGAAGTTTTTGTAACCCTCCGAGTAGTGTCGAGAATCAAGATTGAAGCACCTAATTATAATAGGGAATTATTTCTTTCACCTTTGCTGATATTGTGTTCTAAGTTACAATTTTAGGAACCTCATGAATTTTGTCAAGTATGTATGTTATGTGTGGATGTTCATCAATCATCAATGTCATGAAAGGGTTTGGAAAGCAAACTGAGTGTTTTTTTTTTTTTTTTTTTTTTTTTTTTTTTTTTTTTTTTTTTTTTTTTTTTTTTTTTTTTTAAGCCCATTTGACCGTGAATTCATAGGAATTCAATTTCAAGCAACCAAACGTTCTATTGAATCATTTTGATTTTCAAGGAAACTAATCTCTGGACCCCCATTGTCTGTAAGTATGGATCTCTGCAATTCATAGACAAATCTGACCTAAGAAGATGATGGTCGAATTTAATGGTTGATTGGCTTTGTTCGGATCAGGCAAGTGAGCCGTTATGTACTATAGCAATCAGTAAATACTCATTACTCAATACCCTCGTCTTACTATAAGTTATGGAATTTAGGGATGCAAACGGGTTGGGTTGGGTTGGACCTGACATGAACTTAAAGAGTGGATCCAGTTCGGGATCTGAATCTAAAATATGGTGTGAAGTGCATTAGTATAATTGAATAAATGGACTTCAAAATACATTTTTCAAATATAAAAGTGGGGGTTATTAATATATTAACAGTTTTTTTTTTTTTTTTTTTGTTAATGAGGTGTCTGAGCCTCTTAGAGCACCCGACTAATCTTCGGGCACGTGCGTTCCCCCTCCCACACGCACTGGTTAAATGCAGGAATAAATCCCTGGGGTGACCCCAAAGGGTGGATTTTGAACTTTAGCCTCCGCTTGCTGAGGCACGGTCTTGGCTAACTGCACTACACCTAATTAACTAACGCTATGTAGGCTAAAAAATCAGAGACTCGATATACATGAAGAGAGAATAGAAACAAGAGGAAACCGAGAAGAATAAGAAAGGAGAAACGAACAGTGATATCACGGTTCAAATATATTGAACTGCGATATCGCTGTTCAATATAAAAATACAAAAGAAGAAGAATATTGTGGTGGGAGGAGGGCCTTCGCCGTCAGTATTAAAAGTTTAGAATTTAACAGGATTATTTTCCGTAAAATCCTATATAAAAAAGTTAGAGAATAAAAATGCATTAAAATCTGACACATATCAATAACAAAAGGTGGAAGGATATAAAATCTGCATAGATCTTTAAAATTGACAGAATTTAAAAAGAAAACTTTTCAACTTTTCAATCTAAGTTGATAATATGAAAGTGAACTAATCACATTTGTTGCATGAGAGTTTTTATGAAGATAATTTTTACTTATATGTGGCCCACCATTGATGATACAATTGCACGCCTCCCATTGAGGACTTACCATTTTAAATTTCAACTGATTAATATACATCATTAGATTATTCAATGCATGAAAAATAATTGTATTAAAAGGTTGCTCTTAAATGAGAGCCCTTTTATAGTTTATTCATTTTTATTTCTCACTGATTTTATTTTAGTTATGGTTGATCGCTTGTTATATATTTATAGGGGAACATGCATGTGCATCTATCCCTCACCATAGGGTGAGAGATACTTCCATAAATAGTGATTTTCAAGTATAAAAGTGAATTTTCAAATACATAGGGTGATGTATACTTCCTTGTCTTCATATGTAAAAGGGGAAAGTGCCCCTCACCCTATGGTAAGAGATAGATGCACATGAATATTCCTCATATTTATACACTCGGGCTTTAAGCTTTTAAGCTCATGCCATTAATTACATACAAATGAAAGAAGAGTACTATTTCCACTCTCTCTTTCCCTCTCTCTCAAAACTATCAATCGAGGCAGGTAAGATATAGATAGAGAGAGAGATGCCATCGAGACCGGAATTAAGAGCTCCTCCAGAGTTCTTCTACAACGAGGAAGAAGCCCCGCAAATACACAACTTCCTTTTGTATCATCGAAATTCAGGTCTCCCTTCTTTGTCATTCCATCCATAAAATTATTCTTCTTTCAGTCTTCTTTTTTATTTATTGTTGTTGTTGTTTTGTGAACAACAGGGGGAGCTCACAGAGAGAGCATTGGAGCTTCTTGCTTTGTCTATCGACGGAGTCCCTCGACTTCTGCTTGATATAGGTTTACTCTCTGTTTTTCCTTTTTCCTTTCAATGCATTTGCAAACCTTGTTTGGTTGGTTTCAAATTCACCTCAGAAAGAACCTAATTGTTATTAGGGAAATTGATTAGTCAATGAAACTGCACATCCAAACATCCCCAAATAAATTGATTAATCTTTTTAATAGATTTGTATGTTTGAATGGTGAGATGGGCATTTCTTTTCTTTTCTTTTTTTCTTGAAGAAGAAGAAGCGTGTTTTATTGGACGACCACTTATTCCTATTTTTGATGTTGTTGCAGAGATATTGTTTCATATCCCTTGAAAATTGTTCTTCTTTCTTTCTTTCTTTCTTTTTTAGTATGTCAAATTTCTTCTTTCAGGAAATTTACCATTACTGATCAATAATAATTGTTTCAAATCCAGCATTCGAAGAACCCAATTCATGGTATTAAATCTAGTCGAGTTGTAAGCATTCCACCACTGGGTTTAAAATTTTAATACCATCATACTATTATCATCAGGGACCATCCCAACTCCAAACAAATGTTACTGTTGTTTTTTTTTTTTTTCCTTTCTTTTATTCAAGTGAGTGATGATTTACAACCATTGCATTCATTAAATTGATTAATAACTCTGTTATTTCCTGTTGGTTGGGGTCGGGGCTTAGTGGGGAGACATTATCTGAGAAAGAGCACCACTGGAATGGCTTAGATATCTCAAAGTCAATGCTTGGTTTGTGAACTGTTTGGTTTTGAGGTTACTTGAATTGTCCACCTGTTATTTGTTTGTGTTTTAATAGTTATTTCATTGCAGATGTTGCACTGGAGAGCGAAGTGGATGGTGATCTTTTGCTTGCAGATGGGTCAGGTATGAGGTGTATCCATTTAAATTAAAATGTATGATTGGTTTTGTTTATGTTATCATTTTGATATTGGTTCTTCGGCAGTGTATTTTAGTTTAATCTTGAAATCAAATACACAAAGTTAAAAGATGAGAAGGCATCAATGTTAAAGTCTCTATCTTTGGGTTGATCATCATAGCTTAGAAATTTATTGAAACTCCCTACTTGGTAAGCACTATAACAATTACCATTAATGTGTGGATTTCAAAATTTTAAGTTTTTTTTTTATAGGTTATTAGTGGCATAATAATGTGGAATATAAAATATATATAAAAAAAAAAAAAATTATCAATATATTTAAAATACTAAAAAAATATACAAATCTAAGATATATGTGGTTTAAAGGAAAATCATGATAATATCATGGAGATATCACATCATTTTAATTTTTAACGTTGTTTTGAGTTTCTAGCAAAATTATCATGTTATTATTGTTTCAGGAAAACGACACTGTATTTTGAGGTTACTAATAAATAGTATTTGTGACAGTTCGTAGTTGATCTTAATGATTGGATCATTACCTGGGAGGCCTGTGAACATTGTATGATTGCACATTTGTTTGTGAAGAAAATACATGGGATAACCTCAAAATCATACTTGATTGTTTTGGTTCAAGGTGTTAATGCATAATTATTCAGTTGTCCCATTGTTTGTTTTTCTTGTTTCTGTCTGGGCCAGTATAAACCTTTTGTACTGATTTGTTTTTTGGTTTTAATGAAAGTTATCATTCCAAAAAAAAAAAAAAAAAACACTCATGTGCATTAACCCATGAAAGATATTTGACATGTAGGCAGTTGTGCCAAGATTTCTCTGTGGACTTCCATTGGTTATCTGCTTGGCATTGTAGACCTTATTTTGTTATTGTAGATTTCTGTGGACTCCCATGAAGCCTCTTTGTTCCCTTACAGATGGCAGGTGAGCTGGCCTAACACACACAAGACCAGCAAATGCTGATTAGGTTCTTGTTTTCTTTCGCTGGCAATGTAAATACTGATGTAGTAAAAGCTCATTTAGCAATTATTTATTTTGAGAAGCAGCATCAAAAGCCAGGAAGATGCTAAGGGAATCACATGATGTCTGTCTGATCATTAAAACGGGTTTTTTGGAAAGAAAGGAATGTCTCATGTTTTAGGAGTTGCGAACCCTGCATGTGGCGCCCACCTGAATGCATGTTAATCAGTGGGCAGAAGGGATATGAATGTATCTACTCATGGATCAGAGGAAGGGCTAGGACCCTATCAGATGTAAATCACAACCACTTGCTTAACATGGTTTAAATAATGATCACCCATACCCTTAGCCGCTGAACATTGTGCCAATCTCATATAGACATGATGCTTACATCCATGTACACTTCCACTAAATCATTTTGTGTATGGATGTGATTTTCTCCTTTGGTTACAATGTAGGATTTTCAGTCTCGCCTTTAATTTGAAGGGCCCACTCTGGGGACAGGGAGGATTGAAAACCGGCCCTTGTGTGGTTGAAAAAAGCACAATGAAACAAACACCAATAAAGCACTTCACAGCAATATATGAGCACCAGAAACATCTCTCTCATTCCACATGTCCGACTTTAAAAACATCTCATTCATCAGTTTCCAATCGCTCCCTATATAGTCGTAGAAAAAGGCTGAATTGTCGACGTATTTCAGTTGAAACTTGAATTATTCCAAAGGTAAAAATGGCTCAGGGTGCTGAACTAGTAAAGCCAAAGTCTATTTCAACCTGTCAAAAGAATAAGTTGCTAACATTGTTGATTGCAGTCTCACAGCAGCTGCTCAAATGCTTGAGGCCATGGAAGATGAAGAGTTGTCGAGGGAGCTCTCTGCTTCACTTCAGATATCTTTATTGGACGGTAAGAGTGGACAAGGAAGCAGGAATTTATCTCTCACCACTGATGGTGTTGCAAGGAAAGTTATATTGGAATCTTTACATTGATGGTCTACTTGTCAGTTCAGATGAGAATTTGTTTGGTGCATGGGAATTCTGCTGATGAACCAGAGGATGACATCAGGGATGAAGAGTTTCTGCAATTTCACACTTTTCAGAGTTACATAGCAACTTTTACAAAGGTCTATAAGCACTGTTTCTCTCTCTCTCTCTCTCTCTCTCTCTCTCTCTCTCTCTTATTTGTAGGTTAAAAATGAAGAAACAAAGATTAGTATCCAAAAATGGCCAACAAATAATCTCCCCTCTAATACAAATTCAATCAGATGGAAAATGAAAACCAAGCCAACACCATAGTAATTCAAATCCAATGAAAGTCAAGGTCCTATCTAGATCTCTACCTTATATCCTTCACCCCTCACCTCTTTAATAATTCTTTGTTGGAGCTCATTTGATGATTCCTATGTATTCAAGTCTATGCAAACGAACGGGCCTACTGTTCATGTTAATCAAATCTATTCATCAAGTCTACGAAGCATAGTCATTTGCAATAAACAAATTAAGGTGCCAATGATTGTGTTTTAAGCATGCTTGTACGAATTTGAGCGCTTCCATTGAAGCAATGGGATCGAGAGTTTACAATAGACAGGCTACCAAAAATGGGAGATTAGATGTTGTTGTGACATTCAAGCAATTTAATTAAAATAAAAGGTAATTATGGAATTGTGAAGAGAAAAACATATGTTACATTTAACCCAATTCATGCTTACTTTTTTTTTTATTATTATTCATAAAGGAGATGGGATGTGACATCTCTTCCCCATGTGGCACCCCTGAATGGTCGAAACAGGGTTTCCGGACCAAACAGGAGATCCCTTTCCCTACATCACACTCCCTTCTGACAGCGTCTGTCCAATTTTAGGCCTTACAGCCCGCGATGCAGCTACTGTGCTCTTCATGTACAAGCTCTCCATGTACTCGATCTCTGCCAGTTCCTTTGAAACTCTGCGCAAACCATCATTCTCAGCTGGAGGCATTGGTTCATGACTTTTGTCGCCTCCCCCAGAGACCGAGGGCTCGCTTGCTGGGAAAAGGCTGTCAAGCATAACCTCACACTCTTTTACAAGCTTGTAAATCAAATCAGTGGTGAAGAAAGGCTGTTGAAGGACTCTTTGAATGAAGGCCGGCGAATAACTACTCTTACATTCATGTTGTTCTGAAGGAATAGTTAAATCTTGGATACTGTGCATTCCGTAGTCAATTAGATATGTGTTTTAGGGAAATCTTGAGGTTTTTAAGTTGTCTCCTAGGATGTTTCTTTCGTTAGAATTAGTAATGAATTAGTTAGTCTTTATGAGAATTGGAATAGGTTTTGAAACGGGTGTTGACTGGAAACTCTGTTAGATTGGCCCTCGGAGGTTTTTTCCTTACTAATGGTGTTGTAGAGGTTTGTGCTGGTTAAGGTTGGTTCTGTATAATCTTGAGTCACTCTGGTCTTCGGCAATGTCACCTAGGCTCAGTCAATCCTGGAAAGCACAATGATCTCATCAAAAAAATCATACATCAGAAAAAGGGTAAAAATCTAAAAGAACGTTGAAAGAAGATATATCTGCAAGAAATGTAGGAAATGGATTGGTTTTAGAAACCTCACAAAATAATGCATGATTAAAACGCTACCCCACATTTCCGAAATCACCACTGATCAATTTTGACCTAATAAAAAGTAGATATATGGGCATACAAGGAAGTTAAGAAATAAACGACTTGTTTTTACAAAAAAAGGGAAAATAGAACCCATAGATGAGGACATGTAGCGTATATGGTTCCAACTATATATGTTACATCCAAGTATAACAGATGTACATGTAAGAACCACTAATAAAAAAATAGTTCAAAAAAATCCAGCAGAATGATGGGAACATCGTCACAAAATATTTCAGTCATAAATCTAATAAGTGGGTTGTCTCCCTATTTTCGAAAGAGACATTAAAAAAATGGAGAACACTCCAATAAGCATGGTTCCAATATCAAAAATATTTGAGGCAAAAAAAAGTTTATATCATGAACATCAAATATATTTATAGTAGAAGATAAGACATATTAGTAGAAAATGAGAATAGATTGCAATCAACACAATGCATATCAAGAAGACATTAATATATGCATATTCATAAGCAGTAAATCAACATTTGTCAAAGCAAACTGATTAAAAAATTCACCCCCCACAAACACCCCCCCCCCCCCCCCCCCCAACAACAACAAACAGAAAATAAATAAATCCTTACCTACAATCCAAAAAAAAAATATAATAATAATAAAAAATAATAAATAAAGGATGTCTGTCATCCCATTTCTTTGTAATCATTCAAGTAAATTGGTAGGAATTGATAACATATTGGAAAAAAAATATTAGAATTGGAATTCAGTGGACCTAGGAATAGCATTCTTAGCATGGTGGCTGAAGTTGATATGTAACATAGAGGAAGGAGAAGAAATCAACATACCTGTTGTAAGTGTCTAAAATAATACGGACTTAATTAGTTGATGTAAAGCTTCTTATTAAACTTGCTGGGAAAGGATTGAGAATGATTGAATGCCTGGAAACCTGAAAGGGAAGGAGAAAAGAAGAGGTCAAAGACCCTGGCTGCTATCAGCCGAAGGCACTCCAACGCCTAAGTTAGTGCAGTCACTGAATGAAGTGTGAGTGAAGAAAAGGAAGGGAGAGTTTGTGTCTAAGTGTATGCCTATATGTAAGTGTACCTGCCTTGGGCTTGCCTCTTGCATATTTATAGGCGGAAGTCTCATCAGGCCTTTCCTTAGTGGAGGTAAGTGGAGGTATTGTCTCATCGGACCATGTCTTGATCTGTCAGTGGTTGAGTTCCATTAGACCTTACCCTGTCATCTTGGAAAGGACGCATCCACCGTATAATGATAACTGCTTATTTTTATTTGGCGCACGTCCTTATCTCTTGACACGTTCTATAATGTGGGACAGCTGTCACTGGTTGAGGGTCGGTGTTGTCTCGGTTAACCGAACTGAGGGTAGTACCGAGGCCAAGCATAGCCGTAAGATGGATGCCATCTGGAACTGTTGCCGAGATGCGCTATGCCGAGTTGGTACTATTACCGAACTAGGACAATCTCACCGAGACCGGATCATACCGAGTTGGTACCTCTACCGAAGATAGGATGATAACAGTATTACGAGAGTATCTTCACTACCACTGTTGCCAAGACGAGATGTATTTAACTGAGACCCGGCCGGTACTCTTACCGAAACCAGAATAATTTATGTATTATGAAACGTCTCATACAAGTGCCCCTTAGCTTCTAACTTCTTAGAGTTCCCTAACTCTTTGAAGTCGGAAGCTAAGTATTATGGTGGGAGTGGAACTATTGCCGAGATGTGTTGCGTCTAGCAGGTACCCCTACCGAAGCTAGAGCAATCTTTCCGAATCAATGCATGCCGAGTTGATACCTTTACCGAAGCTGGAATGATCTCGGTACTTGAAGCTTGTAATGTAATTTTCTTTGGTGTCGGCTACTGACATCTGATCTCTATCATTATGCCTCTTCGCCGCTTCATCTATCCGGGGTAATAAATAGGGCGCCTTGATCGATGTAGAAGACGTACCGGTGGTACTACGTGTTTTCGCCTGGTTGGCTTTTCAATCGGCTCGAAGAGACGCACACAGTGCTTGAGGCGACACTTCGCACGTGCGTCGTCGAATTTCAAAAGAGCCGCCTCTTTTTCATTATAAATAGGGGTCTCTCCTTCTCGTCTTCCATCTTCGTCTTCGTCAGAGAGCAGAGTGGGTTTCAGAGAGGGGAGAGAGTTCTGCATAGAAGAGAGGTATTGCTGAAGCCGAGTTCCTCTGAATCTGAGCTTCGAATCCAATCTCCGTAAGTCGTCTTCTTCTTCTCTGTGGGTTTTCCTTAGGGTTAGGGTTTCTTGCCCTTTTTTTTCTTTCTCAAATCTCCTCCTTCGTCCTTCCACTTTCTGTAAACTTTAGGAATGGGCATCTATAGGCATTGGCTGGAAACTCCAGAGGTCACGGCCAAGTTCAAGGCTAAGTATGGGATCCCTGACGATGTTCGTATTAGGTTAAATGATCCGGAAAACCCTTTTGACGGCTACGACTTCACTAACGGCTGGATGCCGTTTTATCTGGTCACCATAATCGAAGGTGGGGTCCAATTCCCCCTTCATCCCCTCTTGATATCTTGTCTCAAGAAATGGCATCTTACCCCATGCCAGTTGATGCCGAACATCTACAAGATAATCATGGGTGTGGCCAAGCTGAATAAGATCCTCAGTATCAACCTCAATGTGCATGACATCGAGGATGTTTATGACCTTAGCAAATCCAGTGGCGACGGCTTCTACCATCTCCGGGTCAAGGCGAAACGCCAGTGTTTCATCAACAATCTGGAAGACTCAAACAAGTATGCAGGGGATGATCGTTTGTTCGTCTCGGGCCACTGGGAGTTTGATAGAATTGTGCCCGAAGTGGCGAGGATCGACAAGGTTCCCCGTAACCTCGGGGAGTCCTCTAAGTAATCACTAATGAGTTCACAAAAGATATACTTTCATAGCATTATTTTATGAGTTTTCATAGATAAAAGAACTCAAAACACTATTTTTAGCATAAAAATCATAAATTTCCTCCCCATCATGCTTTGCTCATATCTTTTCATTATAGATGGCCATTTGTATGCATTTATATGAGTTCCAATGGCTTTCATACAAAATATGTTAAAAAAATAATCTCAATTATGTTAATTTCTCTTTGTAGGTATTAATTGAAGATTAATTTGAAGATTAAAGTTGAGATTCAAGAGTTAAAGAGAGTATTGATTAGTTTAGAAGACAATTGGATGAAGAAATGACAAAGATAGGCCAAAATAAGAAGAAAAATGAAAGACCTAAGTTTGTATTTTGACCATATCTTTTTACTCGGGTGTCCGATTGAGGTAATATTAGAAGCATTGGAAAGCTTGTTCTAAGTCCTACAAATCATATTTCACAATATTTCTCCCAATTCGGACGTTTCGAGGGTCAAAATCACACATTAATATGGGGACTGTTTTCTAACACGGGAATTACATTCATATATTTATATTTCCATTCTTGTAAAGTCCCACATTGGAAAGAAACCAAAAGAGAGCAAAAAAATGTTTCTATATAAAGAAGGAAGCTCTAGGCATTTAGCACACAAGCAAGGAGAGCCTCCTCCTCTTTATTAAGTTATTCATGTAATTGAGAGCAATTGTAGAGAGAAAGTGAGGAAAGCTTTGTAAAAATTGAAGATTTATAATGAAAGCTTTGTCTTCTCCAATGGGTGGCTAATCACTTTGAGTGGATCTTCTAGATGGAGCTAAGTTAATACTATTCATTTTGCTTATGCTCTTAATTCTCTTTGTTTATGTGCTTAACATGCTAGAATAAATTTTTCTTCATTGCAATATGCTATCTTCCATGCTTATTTTCTATCTTAGGATTCTTTTTACTATCTATGCTTAGGTTTGATAAATCATGCTTAGGAGTTAATATCTTTTGATGGTTTATGCTTACTTTTGATAGATAGTTATTAGAAATCTTTTCTTTTATGAAGGGAAGAAAATCTTAGCTATTAGATTCTTAATTTTTAGAGCTTTAAAGTTATATTTTCCAAATCTATACATTGATTTGTCATTAGATTTGAGTGTTTATTTGGGAAAAGAGAAGAGCATTAGTGTTGGATTAGTGTTACTTAGTGGATTCTAGATGGTTCAATCTATCCATTAGTATTAATTGTTGTTTATTTTACTTACTTTAGTTTGATTCTATTCACATTCTCACACACTTATACACTTGTTTAATTCTCACACTCCCACACGATCTTCTACCATGCACCTTTGATTTCACACTTTTAGCACATTTCTTTTTATCTCCATCCACTTATTTTCTATCTTGTTCTCTTTATTAGTTAGTTTTCATGTATGTTTTTAGTTTCTTTCTATCTTGATCTTTCACTTATTTTCACACACTTACTCATTTGATATATCTAATATTGTTCATTTGTTCTTGTTATTACCCTTGTTATTTTTCTTTTGTCATTAACTTTGTTACTAACTTGTTACTAACCTTGTTTTTAGTTTAGTTCTTCTATTTCTACTAACATCTCTTTGTTATCTAGTTTCTTGTTTTCTTTTAGTTTGCATTTTTTATTTCCCTAGTTGTTATTTTGTATCTTGTTTTCATTGTTTTTGTTATTTCCATTTGCATTTGTTAGCTATATTTGAGTTGATACCCCTTTTCATTGATAATTATTTTTTTCCTTGTAATGATCCTCGTGGGAACGATATTCGGACTTCCATAGTCTATATTACTTGAGACAACTGTATACTTGCGGGAAGTTCGTCATCAATCACCGAGCTCCTTTGTTTCCCAGCGTTTTTCTTTTCTTGTCTGCAGAAGTATCTGATTTTTGTTTGTCATGCAGAGGTCAGCCAGAGAAAGAGAGAAGCTAACCGAGTGTCACGACCCGAGCACGAGATCAGAGTAATCAGGGCTTAACCTCGGGTGGCGAAGTCAATCATGCTTACTCCCGTAAACCCCGAACTAACTGAAGTTAAGACAAAGTCCACAAGGGATCTTGCATATATACCTGTCAATGTATAATTGCGGAAATACATATATGTATACATTGACAACCATTCAAAAACTAACAAGTACTTTACATAATTAAAGTCAATATACATAATCCATGTACAACTAAGTCAACGACTACATATTCAATTACAATGCAGGTGACGTCTAATTTACTATTCAAAATGAATATACAAAAGTGTCTATGAAACATCTCCAAAACATTCTTCCTTTTCGCACTCCGATTCAGGTCCATTCGATTAAACCTCCTGGGGTTATCGGACGGGCATTCTGCGCTGGCGACTCAGTCTCTGCCTGACCAGCAAGGGCAACTTGGCTTGTAATATCATCAGTAACACCGTAAACACGACGGTTCAACAATGTATATACAGATCTATGATAATACTCATTATCCATGTCAATTCATTGATTTAACAATTTTAAACAATTAATGTTATAACAATGTCTTGTGCAATAATAAACACAAGTAATAACAATAACTATGTTGGCAACTACCATAGTATTGGTTTCAATTCAATTTGATTCTTCCTAAAGGAAGCATTTCATATTTGTCATTTCAATGTTCACATTCAATTCATTCATTACATTAAGCATTTATTAATGGCTTATCAGTGGGACTCGTCAGTCCAATGAATGACTTTTCAGTCTACGACCTTTCGGTCCAATAAGGGTGGGATTTCTTAGTGTCTGGATCAAAGATCATTGGTATCACCACAAAGCTCCGGAACGCCCCCCAATTCATCTACTGCAGTAGGATTGTTGTTACCTTTAGTAACTATTCATTATTCATTTAGTATTAATTCAGTATGGCTCAATAACGAGCTTAGGAAACTACTATGTAGTACCAAACTCATAATTCAAATCAAAATCAGTCATTCTAGTCAATCATATTCCAATCCTAAACAATTATCTAAAACAAACAATTGAGTAAAATGATCATTATCGATGCACGTGTTACTATGGATGACATTACTTTAATTAAATTGTGCATCCCGACAATCTTAGCTAACACTTATGAAGGTTTAGATATCATTAATACTAGCATCAATAGCTAGGCTCTTAATTCAGAAAGAATCAGAATCCAATCTATAACTTCCCTCAGTGACAGTTAACCGCATTCCGGAAGGCCGTTAACCAAATTACATTCGATCAGCTTTCCAGCACTTCACAATTTCTGATACATTTCTTCAATGTGGTCACCTTGGCGGTCACCTACTCGGCTAGTCGCAGCTTCAAACTCGACTAGCCGAATTCATTTCAGCTACCTAGCAGTTAGCTTTTTAGAAGCTTGTCTTCTGGAGTAAATTTCTAACTCAATTTCGGTCAGCTCACGGTTACCTTTCGACTAATTGAAATTCAGCGGTCAGCTTTCCAGAGACCGACCAGTTTCATGTACTTCGGCGGTTAGCCTTGTGGCTAGCCGAACTACTCCGGAAACGAATTTCCAGAGCTTCAGAATTCTAAAGCAAAAATCTGGAAATTTAGTTTCTTGAACTCAAAACACTTCAATAACACATTAAATCATAGGAGATGTATATACTTGCCTCTATCTGAAGATTGATTGATGAAAACCCTTTTTCTTAACTTGGATTGAGAATGAAACTTCTCAACTTGAACATTTTCTCCAAGAAAATCCAAGAAGATGATGAAGAGGACGAAGAAGATGAACTTCTCACTTAATCACTCCAAAACTTCACTCTTGATGCTTAATGGAGATGAAAATGGAAGAAAGAAGAAGAAACAGAAGGAGAAACGGTGCCTAGGGTTTGGTTGTGCTGGAAATGAGATGAATGAACTTCATTTAGCTTATGTAAGCTTTTAATTTGCACCTAAGTCCATTAATTCCTCTCAATTACAATTCGAGTCAAATGAAAGGTCATTTGATCAATCTCTCGTCGAACAAGCTCAAGTTTATTACGAAAGTTACCGTACTCGTCAAGATACACGTGTTTGATATCAAGAGTTTTTGCATTCGACAAAATACGTAAAATTTGTATTTACGAAAAAGTCCTCAGTTTCCTCGTTCGAGTCTAAACTCCATTTAAAACACTCAGTCTCATTCATTATCATTTCATAAGCCTAATCATTCATTTTAGGTTAATTCAATTCCATGGCCATAAAACCATCATTAGCTTAATTAAACATAGTTAATTAGTTTTAATTTTCAATCAATTTAGAGTTAATCTTGATTAACTCGGGGTCAAGGCCTAACACCGAGTCGGCTGGAAAAGAAACGGCACGTGGCTTAGGACGGTATATACGGCTACCGAGGTCACCGTTGCCGAGCTGCTTTTTGCTCTATTGGGTTACGAGCCGAAGTATTATTCCTTCATCAAGAGGACTGATCTTTCAAGGAAGAGCTTGAAGCTGCTGTCGAAGTGGAAAGGGAGGAACCAATTCAGTCCGAGGTTGAGCATCGAGTTGCCTCTGGTGCCGAAGCCACCATCTCGAGATCTAAGCCGAAAACCGCCGAGCCCGCCGAACCCAGCTCTCCTACTAGCTCGGAAGAAGGACAGAGAATGCAACGCCCATTGTCCAGCTGTGAGGATTTGGGAGTCTCTTTTATTGGAAGCAAGCTCCTCATGCCCAACACGCCATCTGGTGCTACTCCGATCCTACCTCTGCCTCCTTATCATCAGCTACTGCTATGCTTTTACTCCATTTCCACTGCTTCTCCAGTTTAAGAGTTCAGCAGCGTTCGCCAACGTCTGCCGAGACCACTCACGATGAAGTCCAAAGAGAGAAGAGGGCCAGGACTGATGATTCCGGGACCGCTGGCATTCAATTACTGGGCCGGCTTTCTAGAGACCGAGCCTTCGGATTGAGCCCGGGAGCCACTTGCGTGGGATGACAACGATATCCCGCATCCTCTTGGTATTCCTCCTGCTAATCATGTGCCTTGCGCGAGACATGGAAGGCCACAGAGAGGTCAGACAATGTGGCGCTGAGGCTCGGCGTCATAGCATCCGGCCCTCTCGATAGTGCAGAGGTGTCAAGTTGTCCTAGACAGGACCCATCAAGATGGCTTAAGGTCCTGAGATTGGAGGCGGAGAAGAAAGACCTCGAAGCAGCACTGGGTGCCAGCAACCAGAAGTTGCAGGAAGAAGTGGACAGGAACACCGGCCTTGTTGCTAAGCTTGGTACGTCAATGGTCGAGATCGAGAGGTTGAAGGCAGAGGTCGAGGCTTAGAAGAAAAATGTGGCCGAGCTTGAGGCTACCCTGGATAAGCAGAAGGCCAAGTATGAAGTCAAGCTCCGCGCTGATACTGAAACTGCTTATGATGACGGGGTGGCGGAGGCGACT
>QPKB01000004.1:49182271-49261564 GCA_003546025.1 Camphora micrantha | reverse complement strand
TATATAAGGAAGAAAGCTCTAGGCATTTAGCACACAAGCAAGGAGAGCCTCCTCCTCTTTATTAAGTTATTCATGTAATTGAGAGCAATTGTAGAGAGAAAGTGAGGAAAGCTTTGTAAAAATTGAAGATTTATAATGAAAGCTTTGTCTTCTCCAATGGGTGGCTAATCACTTTGATTGGATCTTCTAGATGGAGCTAAGTTAATACTATTCATTTTGCTTATGCTCTTAATTCTCTTTGTTTATGTGCTTAACATGTTAGAATAAATTTTTCTTCATTGCAATATGCTATCTTCCATGCTTATTTTCTATCTTAGGATTCTTTTTACTATCTATGCTTAGGTTTGATAAATCATGCTTAGGAGTTAATATCTTTTGATGGTTTATGCTTACTTTTGATAGATAGTTATTAGAAATCTTTTTTTTTATGAAGGGAAGAAAATCTTAGCTATTAGATTCTTAATTTTTAGAGCTTTAAAGTTATATTTTCCAAATCTATACATTGATTTGTCATTAGATTTGAGTGTTTATTTGGGAAAAGAGAAGAGCATTAGTGTTGGATTAGTGTTACTTAGTGGATTCTAGATGGTTCAATCTATCCATTAGTATTAATTGTTGTTTATTTTACTTACTTTAGTTTGATTCTATTCACATTCTCACACACTTATACACTTGTTTAATTCTCACACTCCCACACCATCTTCTACCATGCACCTTTGATTTCACACTTTTAGCACATTTCTTTTTATCTCCATCCACTTATTTTCTATCTTGTTCTCTTTATTAGTTAGTTTTCATGTATGTTTTTAGTTTCTTTCTATCTTGATCTTTTACTTATTTTCACACACTTACTCATTTGATATATCTAATATTGTTCATTTGTTCTTGTTATTACCCTTGTTATTTTTCTTTTGTCATTAACTTTGTTACTAACTTGTTACTAACCTTGTTTTTAGTTTAATTCTTCTATTTCTACTAACATCTCTTTGTTATCTAGTTTCTTGTTTTCTTTTAGTTTGCATTTTTTATTTCCCTAGTTGTTATTTTGTATCTTGTTTTCATTGTTTTTGTTATTTCCATTTGCATTTGTTAGCTATATTTGAGTTGATACCCCTTTTCATTGATAATTATTTTTTTCCTTGTAATGATCCTCGTGGGAACGATATTCGGACTTCCATAGTCTATATTACTTGAGACAACTGTATACTTGCGGGAAGTTCGTCATCAATCACCGAGCTCCTTTGTTTCCCAGCGTTTTTCTTTTCTTGTCTGCAGAAGTATCTGATTTTTGTTTGTCATGCAGAGGTCAGCCAGAGAAAGAGAGAAGCTAACCGAGTGTCACGACCCGAGCCCGAGATCAGAGTAATCAGGGCTTAACCTCGGGTGGCGAAGTCAATCATGCTTACTCCCGTAAACCCCGAACTAACTGAAGTTAAGACAAAGTCCACAAGGGATCTTGCATATATACCTGTCAATGTATAATTGCGGAAATACATATATGTATACATTGACAACCATTCAAAAACTAACAAGTACTTTACATAATTAAAGTCAATATACATAATCCATGTACAACTAAGTCAACGACTACATATTCAATTACAATGCAGGTGACGTCTAATTTACTATTCAAAATGAATATACAAAAGTGTCTATGAAACATCTCCAAAACATTCTTCCCTTTCGCACTCCGATTTAAGTCCATTCGATTAAACCTCCTGGGGTTATCGGACGGGCATTCTGCGCTGGCGACTCAGTCTCTGCCTGACCAGCAAGGGCAACTTGGCTTGTAATATCATCAGTAACACCGTAAACACAACGGTTCAACAATGTATATACAGATCTATGATAATACTCATTATCCATGTCAATTCATTGATTTAACAATTCTAAACAATTAATGTTATAACAATGTCTTGTGCAATAATAAACACAAGTAATAACAATAACTATGTTGGCAACTACCATAGTATTGGTTTCAATTCAATTTGATTCTTCCTAAAGGAAGCATTTCATATTTGTCATTTCAATGTTCACATTCAATTCATTCATTACATTAAGCATTTATTAATGGCTTATCAGTGGGACTCGTCAGTCCAATGAATGACTTTTCAGTCTACGACCTTTCGGTCCAATAAAGGTGGGATTTCTCAGTGTCTGGAT
The DNA here is from genome assembly GCA_003546025.1 of Camphora micrantha. Taxonomy (NCBI): domain Eukaryota; kingdom Viridiplantae; phylum Streptophyta; class Magnoliopsida; order Laurales; family Lauraceae; genus Camphora; species Camphora micrantha. The sequence goes on along the minus strand of QPKB01000004.1, from coordinate 49,259,401 downwards.
CAAAGATCATTGGTATCACCACAGAGCTCCGGAACGCCCCCCAATTCATCTACTGCAGTAGGATTGTTGTTACCTTTAGTAACTATTCATTATTCATTTAGTATTAATTCAGTATGGCTCAATAACGAGCTTAGGAAACTACTATGTAGTACCAAACTCATAATTCAAATCAAAATCAGTCATTCTAGTCAATCATATTCCAATCCTAAACAATTATCTAAACCAAACAATTGAGTAAAATGATCATTATCGATGCACGTGTTACTATGGATGACATTACTTTAATTAAATTGTGCATCCCGACAATCTTAGCTAACACTTATGAAGGTTTAGATATCATTAATACTAGCATCAATAGCTAGGCTCTTAATTCAGAAAGAATCAGAATCCAATCTGTAACTTCCCTCAGTGACAGTTAACCGCATTCCGGAAGGCCGTTAACCAAATTACATTCGATCAGCTTTCCAGCACTTCACAATTTCTGATACATTTCTTCAATGCGGTCACCTTGGCGATCACATACTCGGCTAGTTGCAGCTTCAAACTCGACTAGCCGAATTCATTTCAGCTACCTAGCAGTTAGCTTTTTAGAAGCTTGTCTTCTGGAGTAAATTTCTAACTCAATTTCGGTCAGCTCACGGTTACCTTTCGACTAATTGAAATTCAGCGGTCAGCTAGCGGTTAGCTTTCTAGAGACCGACCAGTTTCATGTACTTCGGCGGTTAGCCTTGTGGCTAGCCGAACTACTCCGGAAACGAATTTCCAGAGCTTCAGAATTCTAAAGCAAAAATCTGGAAATTTAGTTTCTTGAACTCAAAACACTTCAATAACACATTAAATCATAGGAGATGTATATACTTGCCTCTATCTGAAGATTGATTGATGAAAACCCTTTTTCTTAACTTGGATTGAGAATGAAACTTCTCAACTTGAACATTTTCTCCAAGAAAATCCAAGAAGATGATGAAGAGGACGAAGAAGATGAACTTCTTCACTTAATCACTTCAAAACTTCACTCTTGATGCTTAATGGAGATGAAAATGGAAGAAAGAAGAAGAAAACAGAAGGAGAAAAGGTGCCTAGGGTTTGGTTGTGCTGGAAATGAGATGAATGAACTCATTTAGCTTATGTAAGCTTTTAATTTGCACCTAAGTCCATTAATTCCTCTCAATTACAATTCGAGTCAAATGAAAGGTCATTTGATCAATCTCTCGTCGAACAAGCTCAAGTTTATTACGAAAGTTACCGTACTCGTCAAGATACACGTGTTGATATCAAGAGTTTTTGCATTCGACAAAATACGTAAAAATTTGTATTTACGAAAAAGTCCTCAGTTTCCTCGTTCGAGTCTAAACTCCATTTAAATCACTCAGTCTCATTCATTATCATTTCATTAAGCCTAAATCATTCATTTTAGGTTAATTCAATTCCATTTGGCCATAAACCATCATTAGCTTAATTAAACATAGTTAATTAGTTTAATTTTCAATCAATTAGAGTTAATCTTGATTAACTCGGGTCAAGGCCTAACACCGAGTCGGCTGGAAAAGAAACGGCACGTGGCTTAGGACGGTATACGGCTACCGAGGTCATCGTTGCCGAGCTGCTTTTGCTCTATTGGGTTACGAGCCGAAGTATTATTCCTTCATCAAGAGGACTGATCTTTCAAGGGAAGAGCTCGAAGTTGCTGCCGAAGTGGAAAGGGATGAACCGATTCAGTCCGAGGTTGAGCATCGAGTTGCCTCTGGTGCCGAAGCCACCATCTCGAGATCTAAGCCGAAAACCGCCGAGCCCGCCGAACCCAGCTCTCCTACTAGCTCAGAAGAAGGACAGAGAATGCAACGCCATTGTCCAGCTGTGAGGGATTTGGAGTCTCTTTTATTTGGAAGCAAAGCTCCTCATGCCCACACGCCATCTGGTGTTACCTCCGGTCCTACCTCTGCCTCCTTATCATCAGCTGCTGCTGATGCTTTTACTCCCATTTCCACTGCTTCTCCAAGTTTAAGAGTTCAGCAGCGTTCGCCAACGTCTGCCGAGACCACTCACGATGAAGTCCAAAGAGAGAAGAGGGCCAGGACTGATGATTCCGGGACCGCTGTGGCATTCCAATCTACTGGGCCGGCTTTCTGGAGACCGAGCCTTCGAATTGAGCCCGGGAGGCCACTGGCGGTGGATGACAACATATCCCGCAATCCTCTTGTTATTACCTCGCTCGCTAATGCATGTGCCTTGCCGCGAGACATGGAAAGGCACAGAGAGGTAGACAATGTGGCGCTGATGGTGGCGTCAATGCAGTCGGCCCTCTCGATAGTGCAGAGGTGTCAAGTTGTCCTAGACAGGACCCATCAAGATGGCTGTAAGGTCCTGAGATTGGAGGCGGAGAAGAAAGACCTCGAAGCAGCACTGGGTGCCAGCAACCAGAAGTTGCAGGAAGAAGTGGACAGGAACACCGGCCTTGTTGCTAAGCTTGGTACGTCAATGGTCGAGATCGAGAGGTTGAAGGCAGAGGTCGAGGCTTAGAAGAAAAATGTGGTCGAGCTTGAGGCTACCCTGGATAAGCAGAAGGCCAAGTATGAAGTCAAGCTCCGCGCTGATACTGAAACTGCTTATGATGACGGGGTGGCGGAGGCGACTTCGATTTATGAGGCTCAGGTCCTCAATATAAGTCGAAAAGTGTGGGAGCTCGGGCGTCAAGCCATTCTGAAAGAAGCAAGGGTTCCCGAGGACCACCCCGTCCGCAAGAATCTGCCCAAGTTCCCAGGCTCGAATCCTGGGTCAAGCTCTGCTACACTCGCTCTGTCCACCGAGGTCGAGGTTCCTCTTAAGGTTGCCACAACCGAAGACATCCGAACCGAGGACAATGCTACTGCTGACCCGGCCGCTTGAAGATTTTCTTTGTTTTTTCTTTGATAGTTTTGATGTAATGATGAATTGTATTGTCTTGATTCAATGAATACAATTGTATTTTTCTCTTTTCTATGCTTGCAATCAAACATTTCTTTAAGAATTACATGTGCTTGATCTCAATTCCATAACAGAGTTCTATACATGTTTGAGTTCGGTTGAACAACCGAAACATTTGCTCAAGTAATCGAGCTCAGTTTAATAACCAGAACTTCATTGGAGTGGCCACCGAGTCCTACGACTTGGTGTCTTGTATAGTTGGCTCCATAACCAAAACTAGGATACCACCGAGTTTCATAACTCGGTGACCAGCCGATGTTGCCGCCAAGTTCTGTAACTTGGCGTTTTATGCAGCTGATTCCATAACCGAGCTGAGGCCACCAAGTTCTGCAACAACGTGTTTGTATAGCTGGTTCCATAACCGAGCTTATATCGCCGAGGTAGTCACTGGGTTTTGTAACTTGGCATTTCACATAGTTGGTTCCGTAACTGAACTCGCTACTCCTCCGAGGTGACCACCGAGCTCTTTGAGTTGGTGTTTCGCATAGTTGGTTCCGTAACCAAACTCGCTATTCCACTAAGATGAACACCGAGTTTCGTAACTTGGTGCGCCTTAACTGTTTAAGGTCTTTCTTCATTTCCCTAATGCTCTGTAGCAGTTAGGTAGGTTGTTGCCGAGTTCTGCAACTTGCGAGCATTGAGAGATTAAGGTGCATCGCATTCTATGGTCGTGGCAACTCTTTACCATCCATGTCCTCAAGTTTGTATGCTGATTGCTTGGCGACCGAAACCACCCTGAATGGACCGAGTTCAGTGCCAGGTCATAGATACTAAGCTGCTTTCAGCCAGATATTATGAGCCGGCTTACCATCAAGATCGATCTACTTTGCTTAAGCTAAGTAGGCCGCCTTCCTTTCGTCCGAGTTTGGTAGTCTTCGTTCAATTGGCTCGTCACTAATTGGAGGGAGGTCCCTTTTGGAAATTCGTCGACGAAGGCCTTTGGTGATGGACCAAGGAACTGCTTTGGAGGTCGATCTCCTTTGGTCTCGACAACTTCACCGTTATGCTTCATGACAAGAGCGTCGACGAAGGCCTTTGGTGATGAACCAAGGAACTGCTTCCGAGGCCATTTTTCTTTGGTTTTGGAAACTTCACGGTCATGCTCATTGCCCCCCTAGTTCGGTTTCGAGCTGTCTCGGTGCCGAACTAAGATAAACGAACTCCACTGTGAAATGTGCCAGGACTTGGGTCTTTATTGCTGATTTTCCAAAAAAACCTGTCTTTCTGTAAAGGGGTTTGAGTGGATGTCTGTAACGACCACTGTGGTGCAACTCTGGAAACTCTTTTTTTTTATGGGTACCGAGCTCACTTTCTTGTTCTGTAACAAGAAGTTTAGGGGCTCGGACTTCTCAGCTTCAGAAAATGGTGCCCCCTGGCTCATCACTGATTCACTGTCCTGATCATCATCTCGCGGCTAATTCGGATTGCCTTCTTTTTTGATGTACTCCTTCAAGTGTCCATCTATGACGAGCTTCTCGAGGTGGGACTTGAAGGCCTTGCCATCTTCGGTTCTGTGCCCATTCTACTTGTGATAAGCACAGAACTTGTTTTGGTTTCGTGTGGAAGGATCACCCTTCATTAGCTGAGGCCACTTGAAGAAAGGCTGCGACTTGATCTTGCTGAGGAGCCTATAGATTGGCTCCGTGAAGACTATATCCTCAGCCCTATAGAAGACTGCAAATGGGCTGGACTTCTTTCCGAACCCGGAGGTAGAGATCGAGTTCACTGCATGTCTCGTTTCGGTCCGCCTCCCGCCTCCGAAATGAGTTTTTGTCTTTTCTGGAAGCTCTGTCATCCTTCCAGAGGCCAAAGCTTTCCCGAGTTTGGGCCTCGTCTTCTTCTTGTTCAACAAACTAATTCACCCTGGCCATCAGTGCTTCACTGTGACCATGGGGAACCGCACCAAATCCCTTCGAAGTTCGTTGCCTGGCTACAGAGCCTGCTTGAAGGACTTGATGGCCACAGTGTCTGTGGCTTCTTTCGACCTAGCTGTAAACGGTCCAGAACCTCTTGGCGAGCTGCGTGATGGTCTCGGTTCGCCTCATTCTCATAGCCATCAGGTCATCATTCGTCTTCAGGATGACCCTATGAGCTTGGAATTTTTCCACGAAGGAATTTCGAAGCTGCCTCCAGCTAGAAATTGATCCCTCTGGAAGCGCACAGAACCACTTCAAGGGGAGGTCTCCTAAACTAGAAGAAAAGACCATGTAGTTCAGGTGACCGATATCGCCCCATACCGACATCCACTGGGTGAAGTGTTGGAGATGTGCTGCAGGGTCCGAGGTCCCGTCATAAAGGATGAACCTCGGGACATTGAACTTTTTAGGAAGAGAGAAGTCCCTGATCTCCAGAGAGAAGGGAGATGTGCCGAGATCCTCAACGTCAAAGGCGTTCATCCAATTTCTGGTGAAGCCGAGCACCTCCATATTCTGTTGGATCGTCTGCTTGACTTGCTGGTTAAGCCATTCTCTCAAGTCGTCATTGTCTTCCGATCTCAGTCACGACCTCTTTGAGTCATCGTCTAAGTGACTGCTGCTCGAGCCCTCGTCGTGAGCTCGGTCGCGTCTCTTGATGTTTATAGGATTTGCCTCAAATCCTTATCAGCCGAAGGAGCTCGGTTGCGTCTAGGAGGTGGAATCGTGGTTGCCGCCTTCTCTTGCAACTGCTACTTAAGTTGACGAATCAGCTCATCTCGTTCTTGGATAACAAGGTTTTGGGCCCTGATGTCCGTAAGGAGATAATCGTCATCTTCGTCGTCGTCGTCGTCATCATGGTGGCGAGACTAACAAGATCTGACCGGTATTGGGGTTTTGTCTCGTCGGAGAGGCTCCAATTGAAGGTTATCGTGGTGAGGACGTTCCAGTTGAAGGTTATCTTGGCGGGGAGGTGCTGTCACTCCCTTTGAAGATGAACCTGACTGGATTTTAATCCTTTCCACGTTCACTGGACCAGAATTTGCCCCATATCTCATCTGGCGAGGGACTGGAGGCAGTTGTACTAGCGGTGGCTGCGCTGGTGGTGGCGACAAGGTTTTTGACGATTCTCCAACCTTCTTGGTCTTTGGAGGCATGTCGTTTTTGGATTTGATTCGATCATTTCCCATAGACGGCGCCAATTGTAAGTGCCTAAAATAATATGGACTTGATTAGTTGATTTAAAACTTCTTGTTAAGCTTGCTGGGAAAGGATTGAGAATTATTGAATGCCGGGAAACCTGAAAGGGATGGAGAAAAGAAGAGGTCAGAGACCCTGGCTGCTATCAGCCAAAGGCACTCCGACGCCTAAGTTAGTGCAGTCATTGAACGAATGGTAAGTGAAGAAAAGGAAGGGAGAGTCTGTGTGTCAGTGTATGCGTATATGTAAGCGTACCTGCCTTGGGTTTGCCTGTTGCATATTATAGGCGGAAGTCTCATCAGGCCTTTCCTTAGTGGAGATAGGTGGAGGTATTGTTCCATCAGAGCATACCTTGATCTGTCAGTGGTTGACTTCCATCAGACCTTACCCTATCATCTTGGAAAGGACGCAGTCACCATATAATAATAACTGCTTATCTTTATCCGGTGCGTGTCCTTATCACTTGACACGTTCTGTAATGTGGGACAGCTGTCACTGGTTGAGGGTCGGTGCTTGTCTCGGTTAACCGAATGGAGGATGGCACCGAGGTCAAGTACGACCGTAAGATGGATGTCATCTGGTGCTGTTACCGATATGCGCTATGTCGAGTTGGTACTGTTACCGAACTGGGACAATCTCGCCGAGACCGGATCATACCGAGCTGGTACCTCTACCGAAGCTAGGATGATAACGGTATTACGAGAGTATCTTCACCGCCACTGTTGCCGAGACGAGATGTATTTAATCGAGACCCGACCGATACTCTTACCGAAAACAGGATAATTTTTGTATTATGAAACGTCCCACACACTTGTGAATCATGAAGGCGAGATGCAAGAAAGAAGAGAGTGAGATGAGGATGAGAAGTACAAAGAAACTTCTGCATCTCTTCCACCCCTTCGGTGAGAGAAGAAGGAGAAGGTGATGAAACATTAATACGAGAGAGACATAAATCCACAAACAGAGAGATGTTGCTTGCAGGAGTATGTTCTTTTTGGCACAGGAAGAGTCGGGAGTTACGAATTTGATTTGGTGGGAACATTAGAGAAATTAGATAAAAAAACGAGAGGAGTTGCCTTACGAGGAAATGTTGTATTATGACGTATGATTCAACAAGGAGAGAGTGGGACGTGGGGAGAGGGCATTAAGTGGGGTCAGAGGAAACCGGAACAGTCAAAATCAATTCAGCACGTTCTCTTGATGGCCATGTTTATTAAATCAAGGAGATATTCATCTTGTGCACTCTATCAAACAATTCATCATCAATTTATGTGGTGATCAAGGGCCTTACAATGTGGGGCGTACCATAATTGTTGTGTAAGCTCGTTTGTCGTGAGAGCTCATTATGTGGTGGACTCCTTCCATCACAATGCACATGAAGTGGGGCCATATCCGTATAAGATGACATGGGGCTGAAGAATTTTTCAGCACAGGCTTTATTAAATTTTTTTCGGTGTTTGAGACTGATATAATGGGTCCTCGTAGAGCTTGGACTTGGATGGGGTAACTCAGTTGCATATACATGGGGCACATGTGGGGACCATTTTTTTTATTTATATAACTTTAAGGCGATCATTAGAAGGGGTAACAAATATATATAAGTAAGCCTAACGAGGGAAGGGATGGGTCATGTGTGACCATCTCTCGTTTATATAGCTTTCATATGGTGGTACAATATTTTATTTTTAATGGTAATAAACTTCATTAGAGGAGATCTCACATATTAGAGCAAAAAAGGAAAAAAATCTAAGTGGGTCCCTTGAGGGGAGGAAAGAGTCTCTGGACTATATAGGCAGTGGTTAAAAGGGCAAGAAATAGTAATTAAGTGGGCCCCATGAAGGGAGGAAGTTAAAACGCTTTGTATGACTTCGATCCCAAATTGAAATTTTATTCTATGGTACTGATCATAGAATCAAGATTAGATCAGATTTTTCTTGTAATGTATTCGTTGAGCATGTTCTCTTGATGACCATGTTTATTAAATCAGTGATATATTCATCTTGTTTGCACTCTATCAAACAATTCATCAGCAGTCTGTGGTGATAAAGGGCCTTACAATCTGGGTCGTACCATAATTGTTGTGCAGCCTCGTTTCTCACGAGAGCTCTCATTCTGTGGTGGACTCCTTGCATCACAATGCACATGAAGTGGGGCGATATCCGTACAAGATGACGTTGGGTTGGCTTTTTAATTTTTCTTTAGGTGTTTGAGACTGATATAATTGGTCATCATAGAACTTGGACTTGGATGTGGTAACTCACTCAAAAAGTCTATATGGACCGAATTGTTGGCCCGATTTGAAGACCAATCCCACGTGGAGGACCACATGGCGCTGAGGTGGACCGAATTGTGTATTCAGCTTTCACATGAGTGGGAAAATGAAAAAAAAAAAAAAAAAAGGGAAAAGAGGGTCTTTCTGCTTCTTCTCCCTCTTCAACCCCTTCTCCACCGTCGACCTCTTGCCAAGATCTGGATCTGCCCTTCTGCTTCCACCGCAACCACTTCCCCCTCACGACTCCTCCATCTCCGACGACAACCTCCCTGCCGAGCTCTTCCCCGAATACACCACTCCTAAATGGTCTCTGCCCACTTCCCTGGATCTCATCTGTCTCGCTCGGAGACAAACGAAGGGAAATCGCTGCATCTGGTTCCTCTCCCTCCCAAACGGTCTCTGGATCTCATCTCTCTCTCGCTCGGAGCAGATGTGCATCTCTCTCTCGGTGACAGAAGAGGAGGAAGAAGAGCAGCCCGCTGGTCCTTGACGCCTAGGTATGTTGTTGTTGAGTTTTTTTTTTTTTTTTTTTTTATTAAATCGTGCAAATGATATTGAGTTTTCATATTGCTATGGATGTTATTCTCTTTCCATAGATTTGGGGCACTTTTATTTTCTTTGTCTGCTTTCTCTTTTGCTGGATTTGAAGCAACATGAGTTGGTTATGATCGAAGAAGATGGTTTATTTGTTCCCATCTTTTTTGGAGAAGATTGTTGGGTCTTTTAGTTTTTGAAATGGTTTTTTTTTTTTAATTTGTTCTTTTTCTCTTCAACTGGGATTTTTTTTTAATTCAAATCTTCTGGTATCTAGTTTTGATTCCTTTGGAAGAGTTTGAGAGAGAGGATTCTTACTTGGAAGACTGCTTTGTTTGGACATTGTTATTTTCACATTTTCCTCCAGCTTGTTCTCTGTTGAGTACTCTGATTTTAGAAAGCACACACCTCAGCAACTAGTCTTTACATGACTACTCTGTTTTAGATGGCTAGTATGTAATCTCTTGTGTATCCAGTAATACAAAGGCTCTGAGACTCCCATGTGGAGAATCAATGCATAGATACACCCTCTCCAATTCCAAATAGGAAGAGTTAGCAATTATGCAAAAGATGAAGAAAGAAAGAAATGAACTTCACGACTATTTCGAAGATTACATCTAAGAGTCCCTATTTCTACATATGTACAAAACTGAGGTTTGCCTTTACACCGAATGATGGAATTTTTCTTAAATGTAGTATTTCATTTAATTTTTTTTCCCTTGCGCAATAGAACCAAAGGAAGCAAAATCAGGCACGATCAATTTTAACTCGATGACTAGGTACTTTTGACATAATGAAAATAATTGGATTATAAAAAATAAAAAAAAATCAGTCTGGAGTAGCTACAAGATTTTATTGATACTTTACCAGCCAAGAACTTCTGCAATGAAATGTTATCAATACGAACATATGATTTAGTTTCTGAACTGATTGGTATCTGGGTCCAATCCAACCTGAATTGCCTGTATTTATCTGCATAATGACTTGTCTGATTGCTTGTGTCAATTTCTATATCACCAAGAAAAGCATGAACCCTAAAAATGTCCTTTTGTTCATGAGCACGGTATAGGACACTTACAAGTAGAATATAGCATCTCTTCTCCTGAAAGATAATTTTAAACTAGTTGTCCAAAATTCGGTACTTTCATGCAACCAAGGCTACTTTGAATATTGAATGGAGATAGCTCGATAGGTGATTTAATTTATATAAGTTTTGAAGAAAAGGGTAGCTTTGGCTGATTTTTTAATTGATTGTACTAAAAGTTAGGCCTTATTAGAAAAGAAGGTTCCTATGCATATATTTAAAAAAATGTCCCAATGTACTAATTGATTGTCTGTGTCTCAGTTGTCACTTTTAAGAAGCCCTTTTTTTTTTTTTTTTGTGGGACTCTTCCAAAACTTGAGCGAAGTTGAACAATGATCTGAGTAGGGATGCTAATGGGTTCGAGTTGGGTTGAGACCCATGTATTACATGTTGAGGTTCTCCCTAACCCTACACAATTATTAAATATGTTGAAGTTGCACCAAACCCAGATATATTCGAGTTGCAATCCAACCGTCAAATTCATATTAAAAATAGAGATCCCAATTTTTCAGAAAATATGGCAGTTATGTTAATCAAAACACTTATTACGTGTTTCCCAATCTAATTTATTAATCATCATTTAATAAATTAAGTGTTAATCTTGTATGGAGTAAGGAAATAAGAAAATTCCCAAATCAAGGCTCAGTTTCAAATTGGGAAACCCCTAAACTATTGTGTTTATTAGAGAGAGAGAGAGAGAGAGAGAGAGAGAGCTTACTATCAAATTGGGAATGCCCCAAACTGCTGTGTTTATATAGATATAGAGAAATGGGTTTTGCTTGGAAGTTGTGAAGGGTTTTCATCAGAGAGGTTGGAAGTTGTGAAGGGTTTTCATCAGAGGGAGACCGGTGAGGAAGTGGGAAATGTCTAATAGGGGTTCATGTGGTGGTGTGTGTGTGTGTGTGTGTGTTTTTTTTTTTTGGGGGGGGGGGGGGGGTTGGGTTTTGTGACATCAAACCCAAACCACATAATGGCTGGTTGGAAAAACACAACCTGCACCTGACGCGTTTAGAGCGTGGGGGGTCTGAGCCAGGTTTCATGGGTTGGTTACAGATCAGGTTTTGCACACCTGATCTTAGGCTTAGTTCTATTGCTAAGTGCATTATAGTTAGATTTATTCAGTATAAAATAGTATTTTAGTTATGCAAAAGAAGGTTTCATTGGCAATTGCAAACCTTTATTATTCGTGCCAGTGCATAACAGAAGCATTGATGAAAGCAGGGGCAGTCTACAAATATGATTTGTCATTGCCGGTTGAACAGCTCTACAATGTCGTTGATGAGATGCAATCACGACTTGGCATTTTAGCTTGGTGTCAATAATATCATTGTTTCATCATAATTTTCAGAAAGAGTTCCTAAAATGTTTTGGCTGAGAAAACATCTTATTCTAGTGACTACTCCCTCTTGGAATCATGATTTGTCTCACAAAGATGCCATCTGATAAAAAAATGAGCAAAAAAAGTTCTACTGTTGCTTCTTTCATTTGAAATTTAGAATCTTTTTTCGTTCTTTTTCGAGGATCATCAGCAAAAGTATTGGGATATGGTCACTTTGGTGATGGCAACTTACATCTGAATAATTATGTACAAGACTATATGTTTATGAAACATGATGTTTTGCCTTTTACATGCAGAGGAGTATGGGCTTTGTTTGTATGGAACCTATTTCTATGTTTCATTTCCTTCAAACTTTCCTTCTTTACATGGAAAAATGTCATTTTCTCCCCGAAGAATCTCCGAGAATGGGAATAGTGATTGTCGCGACCCCAGACCGGGCTCCCCGAGACAAGGCGGGCCAGATCCGGGATTGGGAACTAATATGTATAATATAAGTATGATTGATTGTGCATGAATTAATTTAAAACCCAAAACGTATACGAGTCCATCAAGAAGGATGCCACTCGTACACGCGATTTCCCACAGGTGTCCGCGGAGAGGATATCACATCAACATGAATATTTCTTTTATGTGCGGAAGCGTGTAGCAAATCTATTTCATACATTCATTTCCAAGATACACGATTAACGCATATTTCATACTAGTATCAAAATGAGCAATGATCATTAAAGCTATAACCCCAAAATAAAGTTAAGGTTTACAACAAAGTAGTTTAATTACATTGTTCCCAAAAATAGAGGCCAACAAAGGCCAATATGAATAAAATAACAAGTTCCCCAAAAGAATGGTTAGACACAACCCAAAATGTTACGCCACTCAGCACCCGAATGTCTAAACGACATCATCGGCGTGCCACTCAACTAATCGTTGCGGTTCGCCGACCGCCTCCTCAAGCTCCTCCTCGGGGAGACCAACAACGGGACCTGAGTACCAAAGCAAAGGGTCAAACACAACGGTTTCGCAAACGGGTGAAAAGACATAACAATAAAGAAAATACCTTGTAAAACATTTAAACCTGTCAAAGCAATAGCTTAATAAAACAAGAGAAACATTTGTTCAAATACATATGCAATATAAAACATGTAAGGTGTCCAAGGAAACGGGAAACAGACAAGATGGTAACCACACATAGTTAAGTCCTCTATTACCGAAGTGACATGAGTATATCGGGATGTTGTCTCAGTCACCGAAGTGAGGAGATGCAACATAAGTAACATATACATAATATAATACAATACGGGACGGGACCACGGTGGCGAACCGGGTATCGGGACAAGACCACAGCAATAACCGGATAGCGGGATCCAAAGTGCAGCTGGTTGGACGGGAAAGGGTCTCCAAGTCGGTAGATCAAACCGGCAAGGAAAGCTAAGCTTAGTGGTGCCGACTCATAGGTCAAATCATGTAAAACAAGACACGTACAAATCATATGTAATGCACTTTAAATAAACGAGCGGGACGGGGTGCTCAAAAGCATTAATTTCATTTTCAAACGGGAAGTGCATATCGGGGCTAGCAAAAGCTCTAGTTTCAAATTCAATGTTTTCGGGAATGATAAATCACATTTCTTGAAATTCGGGACAAGTATCGGGATTCGATATAAATCAAGTGAATAAGGACCCCGTATGTCGATCATGATGATCACTTGATACTCTTTGAGTTTAGAGACATTCCGGGCTCTTTATGCACCTTAGGTATTCAAACCCTAATCGAATTTTAAATAAACAAAACATAATAGGGATGGGATCCTAGGCACAATGTTAATCTAGTAGTACCTTACAACCTACTCATTCATCGAAAGGAAAACGGATTCGCGATATCCAAACAACCCAATTTCGCGTTTAGATAAAAGAAAGGATATCCCGTCGTTCCGTACCGTTCAAGATTGAACTAGGTTAAGTACCGATACAACCGGATTAATCGTGAGGAAATGTCGGTTCAACCATCCTCAAAAGAAGTCAAACGGGTCCACAAAAGGGTCACTAAGTTCCACTTAAAGTCCATCTAGCATCGGGTGAAAAGTCCGTTTTTCAGCAGGTTTCCAGTTGGGCTGGTCCACCTGTTCCATGGCCGGTCGACCGGCCAAGGGCCAGGTCGACGGGGAGTTGTAACTTAAAATGGTGAATAGTGTTTTGGTCAGGCTCCAGAGAGCCTGAACTCTGTGTGGCCGGTCGACCGCGCCCCTTGGCCGGTCGACCGCGTGCACTGCGGAACAGTGATTCCCGCAGTGCAGCAGGTCCTCTAACAGGGGGCCTGTTCCAGTGTCCCCGGTCGACCGCACCCCTTGGCCGGTCGACCGCGTGAACTGCGTAACAGAACCCAGGTTCTGTTACAGCAGTTTAGTGGTTCTTCCAATTTTTCCAATCTTTTCTTTTCCTTTCATAAACCTGATGAGCAATCTAATACATGAATAAAACAAGCTATCAAGAACTAAAATGAGCATTTATTTCAAATCTAAACAAGTCATTAATATCCCAAAATGTTAGGTGAAAACATAAATGCATTTCATCAAAACTCATTCAAAGGTAAGAGTATCAAATCATCCACTTGCCTTAGGTCTTTAATCAAGGGAAATCAAGCTCCTAAGCAAACTTGCAAGTCAAGAACACAAGCTCTACAAAAACCCCCAAAACAAACCCTAAAATGGGTCAAAACAATGAAGGAGAAGAGAAAGCTTTCAATAATGAAAATGTAGCTTCTCTAAGGCTAGAAGAACACTAATCTAGAAGATTAGGAAGAGAGCTTACCAAAAGATGCTCCAAATGAACAAAGCAAGCTAGAAGAAGGTCTTGGAGTGATGGGATTTCTTCAAAAATGGTATCAATAGGAAGCTCTTGAAGTTGTGAAGAAGATGATGAAACCCTTTGAGATGTTGGTGCAAGCTTGGTGATGGAAAAGCAAGAAGAAGAAGAGAAAAGTGCAAACAAACCCTAGGGTCAGTTGTTGTGCTGGAAAAAGAGAAAATGAGGGAGATGAGCTCTCTTTTATAAGCTACACAAGTGGGCTCCACCATCTAGTAACCTAGTTGGGCTGAAATAGTGGTTTTCGGGACTTCGGATGAAATCGACGAAGAAGAAAGAAATGATCGTCGAAATATCTAGTTTCTAAAAAGTATATATTTCGCGGGTTTCGGGAATAAGAGTAATTTGATACAGATTTGGTGTAAAAGTACTGTTTTGCCCTTGAAGCTAGAAAAGTCAAGTTTCGGGGTTTCGAACGGGAACGGGATCAACATGAAAGTTGAAGGTATTAACGAGATAAACAAAACGGGACAAAATACAAATCAAGAAAACCAAGATAAAACCCCAAGTACGCGTAAAGTCATAAACAAGGAACCCCCAAAGGGCCCCACTAATACCAAAGGCACTCAAAATCCCCAAAGCTATTACACAGCTATTCTAAACCAATTAAGCCAAAATCCACAAAACAAAACAAGACTAACACACAACTAACTAAGCACTAATCGAGGTCACTCGAGTCGGGGTCTTACAGTGATTAATCTCCGAAAAGGAAATATTGAAGCTTACATAGAAACAGGCACCATGCAAACAGTTCCTTGTTCATGGTTGGAATGCTCTGCTTTGCACCTTATCAGGAGATTGATTTGGGTCATGAAAGTTCTAATTTCTCACTTTTTTAACAATTCAATTGTTTCTCGATTTAAATCTATAAGGTCCTTTTTTAATTGTGCTTTCCATTGATTTATCATTCATTATGTTATATCACTATTTTACTCTATCTCATTGTGGTTCATTTTCTAATTACAGAGACACTAATTCTCTTTGCTATTTGAAAGGATAAGAAAGTTGCATCATGGTAATCACTAAACATGACTTCAATTCATTAGTGTCTTCTCATTTGAAATTTGTGTTTATTTTATTTTTCTTTTGTTGTAATTTGATACAGGCCAACCAAAATACAAATGAAATTGTAAAATTAGATACCAAATGCTGCCCTTCAAGGGTCATCAAGTTCATCGAGGATTTAAAGTTAGAAGATGTTCATATTAATGCGATACAAGAAACACCTTTTAAAAACTTTACAGAGATGCCTGCGAACTTGAAATGTCAGCGTACGTTTTTATCAACGATAATAACTAGGTGGGATAATGAAAAAAGTGCATTTCAGCTTGGAGGAAAGCTCCTTCCAATTCTACCTCAGGATGTCGCACTGATAATGGGGTTGAAAATAAATGGAGAAAGAATACAATTAGGGACAAGGGTTTTGACAGAAGAATGTGAATTTTTGGAGAAATATCTCGAAAAGAACTATATAGGAACGGAAACATTAGAGAAGCATTTAAAAGTAATCTTGAAGAAGATTGCATCGAACAAGAAGAAGTCGTTGGATAAGAAGAGGTTGGATTCAATTGCTAATTTCAAGAAGCTTTACATGTTGTATGTTTGTAGTACCCTTCTTTTTCCAAAATCATGTCGGTCATTTCCATTCGATATCATATTCATGGTTGATAAGTTGGAAAAAGTTAATGATTAAGCATTGGCTATTGCGGTACATGAGTTCTTGATAAAAAGTATACGCGAAAGCTCGAGGAAGACAACTGGATTTATAAATGGATGTGTCATGCTCTTGGAAGTAAGTAGTTATCTTTTTTTTTTATTATGGTTTTTATAATTGTTACAATACAATAGAACTTGTGACTTTTTCACATCTTCACTTACATTCTTATACCTTTTCTTACAGCCTTGGTTTTATGAACATGTTAACCGATATAAGCCTATTCGCACCAATTCTTATCCACGTTATATGCAATGGGCTAAGAGTTCGAAATACATGCAAAGCAAGTCTTTTAAAGTTATATTGGACAGTCTTAGCTATACAGAGGTATGTATGCCTTTACTTCTCTCTATGATATACTTCTTGTAGTAATATATGATATTGACTACAATAAATGAACGAATACTCTATTTTTTAGGTCATTGACAAAATCACTCCAACTAAAGAAGAAATGCCTTATTATCTCCCCCAAAAGTGTCTCAGGTATTTTTAACTTTTTTTTTCTTTAATTTAAAGTACTTGATCATGGTTGTATGGTTGCATCCTTCTTGCGACTTATACTTGTTTTAATTATGGGTTACAGGAGACAACGGCGATGGCCGATTTCATAGTCAGGAGAATGGAGGAACGCATGCCAGATATCATTGTAATTTTAACCATATTTGTTTAAAAGTGGAAAATGCTATTCAAAATCTTTAATATGAACTTCATGTTTTAAATCTATTTTTCACTAACTATTTGAAACTTACATAGGGTGATCGCGAGAACTATGTAACGGAGATTAAGGATTTGGAGCTAAGGCTTACCATATTGGAGGAAAAGAATGAACGATTAAGGAGTGAAAATATGGAGTTGCGAAATAGAGGGATCTCGGTGCCTCACTCGCCTGTGGATATTGTGGATGCCTCACTCCGTCGTATGGATCACCCTTCTTCTTCAAATTTGTCAATGTCTGGTTGTGTTGAGATATCAAGAGCCTCCGAGAATATTTCAAAGAAAAATGAGGGTAGAGTTCGGAAGCCATCACAGATGTTACGGACCCCATATGATGCATGCACAAAAGCAACATTGCAAAGAACGAAGAATAAAGGAACTTGCCACAGAGAGAGAGAGAGATTGATTGCGGATGAAATCCAATCAATGATTGACATTTCAAAACAAGAGGAAGACGCAATTGCAAGTTTTGAAGCCAAAGTTAGAAAAGAGTATGAACCATTATAAACCTAGTCACTTTACACCATAGTACTCACACTAGATAATTAGTATTTATATTTATTAATTACTATATAATAAGTTCTCTTTCTTTAGTGCTAAGGAGGTGGGCAAGCTAAAAATTTGGCGTTCAAAAATCAAGAATTTATTGGATGAAGAAGGTTGGATATCCGATAAGGTTGGTAGTTAATTTCACATCTTATTATAAGCATTCAATCATGTATACAATTTGGAACCTTGACAACTAACACTAAACATGCTATCTTGACTTCTAGATTATTGAAACCTATGCTAAGTTGATGAGTGGGAGAAAGCCAATAGGGAAGTTGAATTCATTGAAGTGTTTCTTCTTCACTTCGTGGTTTAATGTAATTATTCTTCCTAATATTTGTAGTGATTTTTTATTTTTGAATATTAGTGCTAACATGTAGTTTACTAACTCCCAGACGGCATTACATTCCAACAATGAAGAATCAATTAAAAAGCATTTAAATGTGAACTTGAAGTCCATCTTAACCTCGTGGGACAGAATATTTATCCTAATGAATTGGGCTTCAAAACACTGGCTTCTCCTTGTACTTGATTCAAACAAGAAGTTGTTTTGTATATACAACTCTTTGAAGTCCTGTGGTGACGTTGCATACGTGAATGAAATGGTGAGTACCCATAATGTCGTGTTAGATACTCCTGTGAAATGTTCGAAATAAACAATGTACCTGTATATAAAACTTAACTATTATATTTCCTTTATGCATGTATCTTTCTTAAAAGAACAATTTAAACAAAGGAAGATTCATAAATGGGATAAGGCTGATATTCATTTCGTTGATGATTGCCCTCAACAAGACAATGGGTATGTCTCTCTATTAGAGGCTCATATGAGAATTACAATATCTATTATAATTGGTATAATAATCCATCTTATATCACTATTTTAATAGTTATGATTGTGGCATCTTCGTGATGAAATTTATGGATTGTCTATCGCGTGGCGATACATTTGATTTTCAGCCGGTAAATACTGTAATTTTTTAGTGATGATTTGCGTATGCTTCGAATGAATCTTATTATTCTAATTTTTTTCGTCTATTTTTTTAATTCCTTCTTCTTTTCTATCTTTTTTCTTTGTTCTTGGAATAGGATGAAATCCGGTATTATAGAAAAAAATAGCAGCACATTTATTACTTGGTCGAATACCGAATGACAAACATGAGGACTCATAGGCTGACTTGGCAGAGTTTCTTATGGAAAGGGTATTAACAAAAACTATCGTCTTTTCAATATTTCCTCTTTATGGTGTTGGTGATCAAATTAATACTCTCTTCCATTTTTTTGGTCCGGTGATTTCTTTTCTTTTCTTTTTTCTAACATTGATCTCATATTTTTTGCAGGTGGTGTATAGAATTTCTTGTATAGAAATGTGTGTTGATGTGAAGGAGTTAAAGAGATTCTGATACGATGATGTCCCTATTTTGGGATTTCAGAACTTCAGTCGTTCAAGCTTTTTTTTTTTTTTTTTATCGAATACAACCTAGGCTCACTTGAGAATTTTGTATATCAACTAGCCATACTCTAGGCTCACTTGATATGGAGATATTGTAATTTTATTGAATTATATTAGTTGAATGTAATGGGAAACTTGGCATCTTTGTGAGTGTCAAAATTAAATTCAAGAAGAAAAAGCGGATTTACTAATTGATAATGGATTTTGGTACCAGGTGTTAATTGATTGTCACTGATTAATTGTTAATGCACGTATTTTGTTAAGTGCAGACCATTACGATCTAATAGCACTATTTCTTTATCGAATACAGGAAGTCTCCTGGCAAATGAGGCATCGAAACATTAGTATTTAATTAGGACAAACTTCTCACACTATAACATGATTCAAACCATTGTATACAATGCCATAAACTGAGACTATAACCATAGTATTTCAATCAACCAACCTTAGTACACAGAATTCAAACCTGTGAATATTTTTTGTCATACCGACGAATCCATCTAATAAATAGGTTTCATATCGAATAAAGGTGGACAACCTAAGTTACACTAAAACCTCAGTATTTCATTCATTCAACCTACTCAAACTGGGTTCAACCTCAGTATATAATGATTCAAACCTTAGTATATGCCCTGCCATATTAAGTCAAGAGTTTATATCGAATACAGGGTCATTAAACACTTCAACCTCAATATTTATTGCATATATCCTTAGTATTCAGTTTTAAAACCTATGAATATTCTTTGTCAGACCTTCTCATGAGCCCCAAGTTTTTATATCGAATACAGGTTTGTCTCTTGTCCAACGAAATAGTGAAACCACAGTATTTCATTCAACCAACCTTAGTACACAGAGTTGGAACCTGCGCATATATTTTGTGAGACCTACGCATACCATCTAATAAATAGATTTTATATCGAATAGAGGTGGACTTTGCCGAATGACCATACTGAAACCTCAGTATTGTTTTATACAACCTTCTCAATCTAGGTTGAACCTACGGATATAAAGATTCAAACCATAGTATATGCGCTGCCATCTTGAAGTCCGAAGATTTTATATCGAATACAAGGGTCTGCTAAATGTAACACTTCAACCTCAGTATTTATTACATATATCCTTGATATACAGTTTTAACACTTATGAATATTCTTTGTCGGACCTTCGCATGAACCCCAAGGTTTTATATTGAATACATGTTGGTCTCTTGTCTATCGAGACAGTAAGACCACAGTATTTCATTCAACCAACCTCAGTACACTGAGCTGAAACCTGTGAATATGTTTTGTGAGACCTACGCATGCAAGATAATAAATAGATTTTACATTGAATAGAGGTGGGCTTTGCCTAATGACCACACTGAAACCTCAGTATTTTCTTCATAAAACCTTCTCAATCTCGGTTGAACCTACGTATATAAGGATTCAAACCATAGTATATGGAGCACACTTTAAACTCAGTATTTATTGCATATATCCTTGGTATATAGTTTTAAAACCTATGAATATTATTTGTCAGACCTTCGCATGAGCCCCAAGGTTTTATATCGAATCCATGTTGGTCTCTTGTCTACCGAAGCAGTGAAGCCACAGTATTTCATTCAACCAACCTCAGTACACAGAGCTGAAACCTGTGAATATGTTTTGTGAGACCTACGCATGCAAGATAATAAATAGATTTTACATCGAATAGAGGTGGCCTTTGCCTAATGACCACACTGAAACCTCAGTAGTTTATTCATAAAACCTTCTCAATCTGGGTTGAACCTACGCATATAAGGATTCAAACCATAGTATATGGACCACGCCAAATGAAACACTTCAACCTCAGTATGTATTGCATATATCCTTGGTATACAGTTTTAAAACCTATGAATATTCTTTCTCAGACCTTCGCATGAGCCCCAAGGTTTTATATCGAATACATGTTGGTCACTTATCTACCGAAATAGTGAGACCACAGTATTTCATTCAACCAACCTCAGTACACAGAGCTGAAACCTGTGAATATGTTTTGTGAGACCTACGCATGCAAGATAATAAATAGATTTTACATCGAATAGAAGTGGCCTTTGCCTAATGACCACACTGAGACCTCAGTAGTTTATTCATAAAACCTTCTCAATCTGGGTTGAACCTACGCATATAAGGATTCAAACCATAGTATATGGACCACGCTGAATGAAACACTTCAACCTCAGTATTTATTGCATATATCCTTGGTATACAGTTTTAACACCTATGAATATTCTTTGTCAGACCTTCGCATGAGCCCGAAGGTTTTATATCGAATACATGTTGGTCTTTTGTCTATCGAAACAGTTAAACCACAGTATTTCATTCAACCAATCTCAGTACATAGAGCTGAAACCTGTAAATATTTTTTGTGAGACCTACGCATGCAAGATAATATATAGATTTTACATCAAATAGAGGTGGCCTTTGCATAATGACCACACTGAAACCTCAGTATTGTATTCTCGAAACCTTCTCAATCTGGGTTGAACCTACGCATATAAGGATTCAAACCATAGTATATGCCTTGCCATCTTGAAGTCTGAAGATTTTATATCAAATACAGGGGTTTGCTGAATGAAACAATAATAACACAATATTTCTTTCATCCAACCTTATTACACAGAATTGAAACCTGTGAATTTGCTTTGTCAGACCTTCCCATATGCCATCTAATACCAAGATTTTACATTGAATACAAAAGGGGACTAATTAGATTGGCAAGTACTCTGGTGAAGCACTACTTACATTGATCAGATTTACAATAATTACATTAATAACACCCAATATGAAAGATAGTTCCAGTCATATACAAGAGATTAATTAACAAATATCTGCACATTGTCAATACAAAATCTGTCACAAGGAGCTCAAAATAGCACAGCATGTGCCAAAAATCCATCTTATGAAGAACCGTCTTCTAAAACTTGGTCCTACAACAAGAAATATCTTGAATTAATCTCAAGCAAAAAAAAAGTAAACTAAGAAAGTATGAACTGCATTTTTAAACAATGCTTATCAAATTGAGATTCAATTACCCATTGAACTATCCTGAAGCTCGCTCTTGTATAGAATATGAAAGATAGTTCCATTCATATACAAAAGATTAGGTAACATATATATGCAATTTGTCTATACGAAAGATTGTCCCTGTGGCCAATCACATGCAGTGTTCTCATGCGCCCTGTTGAGATATAAGATAGCCCTGTTCAGGATTTAAATTATCCCCAATAAACCACAACAACATAGCCCTATTCAGATACAAGATAAACTTATCTTGTAATGTTTTCCAAAATATTCTAAGGAAACCAAAATCCACACAAAGCTCAGCATCCAAGATTCACAGTTGAAGAAAATTCAATTCATTTACCCAAGAAGATCTCTTCTCTGCCAAACACAAAACAGAGGGAGAGGAAGAAAAAAAGAAGAAAATATAGGTTGTTTGAGAGGATCTCTCAAACGACCTCTTGTCTAATTTATAATAACATGTATGAATTTGAAACAATCATTCATAGTTAAAGATACAATTGAAAGTCATGTTAGAGATCGCAACCATTTATAGTTCAAACAACCACTCCATATGGCTAGCCAAGATGCATACAAACACCTGATAATTGCCCTGATCTAACATATCATATATATATATATATTCTGATTTTCTAATGGTGAATAAGTGTGTGTAGTGTACCTGAACAACAAATATGGAGGCTCTGGTCCCAGGGGACTGGTTCTTCCTCTGGCCTGTAATCCAATGTTCGAGCCCTTTAACAAAAAATTCCAACATCTGTCAGCTAATTAATATCCACATTCGAATACCACGACCAACATTCAAAATCCATGTTTCATTCTTATAAATCTTCTTAAAGATTCAAATCAAGATCTACCGCCGAAACCTGCATATATAACAAAAGTATATGAGGCCATATGCAATAAAATTAAGCACAACATATAGTAAATATGTGGCATTCTTACGGTTAAATTCACAGAATCCTGCGTGATAATCTCCTCTCCCTGATTGACCTCTCCCTGATTGACCACCATCGTACCCTGCACATGTACGAAGTTGATATCAATTAGATTGTGAGTAATTGAATGCTGTGTTTATTTGATTTAAAAAAAAAAAAAAAACTTTTAGACTAACCTTTTTTGTCCTCTTTTTGCTTGTTTTCCGACTCTTCCTAATAATTGTCTCAATCTTAGACTGTCTTCTTTTTTATGACGGTCGGCCTTTCTGGCGGCGTTTGATTGGATCAAACAAGCGATTATTGCTCTCTTGCCAAGAAAGACTATCATCATGACATGACGTTGAAGTTTTATGTACACCTATAGACATAGGTCTATTGTATACAGCAATCTCTTTAGAAACATCTAGCTCAGCTTCCACTTCTAGCAATGAGGACACTACCATCTGACTTTTTTCATCGGAATCCATGGCTTTATCGCTAACCCAATTAAAAATAGTCAACATTTGCTCGTAACGACATCCTTCAGGCTTCCTCTCCCAATTGTCATACTTGATCTTGATTTTTGTGTTGCTTCTTCTCACATTTTTACTCCACCTTTCTAAAATGTATTTCTCTGGTATTTGATAAACCTTCTTCTTTAAATAAACAACGATAATATGCTTGCAGAGAATACCTCTAAACTCAAACAACCGGCAACTACAATTAGCTTCTCTTGATATCTCATCAAAATGAGTCTGATATTGTCTTCTCCTACTATCACATCTTCCTCCACATCAAATTCAGAAAACTCAGTTCCTACCTTAACTGAGGAAATATTGCAACGGATCTTACCGGCTATTTCATTCTGAAACTCCTTAAATTTAGTAAGAGTATACGCTTCTTGAAATTGCCTCTCAAACTCGTAAGGGGTCACACGTGGAATGTATACATTGAAACAACAGGCGTCTTCCTCAGCTTCTAATTACACCTTCTTAGACAAACTGCTTCAAGGTGGTCTTAGAATTAATGTAGCCATCAAAAAAGGCATGCATGCTCTCACTACGCTGGGTTGTTGACATCCCTGCCCAAAAAATATCCTTCACAAAGGCTGGCACCCATCGGTAGCTCTCTTCATACAATCCCACTAGCCAATCGTTGTCCTCTAGATGATATGCCCTAACAAACTTGGCCCAATTCTCTTTAAACTCCTCTTTTTTCATCGAATCGTATACAACATTAAGAAGATGAAATTTAATTAAATCATAGTCATTATACCCTCTTAATTTTTCAGGCAACTTTTTCAAGATATGCCACAAACACCACCAATGTCGTGCTTTAGGAAATACTATTCCTATCGCATTTTGCATAGCCTTATCTTGATCGGTGATTATGGCATTAGGAGGACACCCGGACATGCAATCAAGCCACGATTGAAACAACCAAACAAATGTATCTGTGTCCTCTCGTGATATCAATCCACAACTTAAGAGTACCGATTGTCCATGGTGATTCACACCCACAAAAGGAGCAAAAGTCATGTCATATTTGTTAACCAAGTAAGTGGTATCAAACGTGACCACATCACCAAATTCAACGAATGCTGCTCTACTTCTCGCGTCAGCCCAAAAGATGTTCCGTACTCGATGCTCTATTTCAAGATCCATGACATAAAAAACGGATCCGTTGTCTTGCTGCATTTTTTTGAAATACCTTAGCATTGCTTCGACATCCCCTTACTTGAGTTCTAAGCGTCTGAGTTTATCCACGTAATTTTGTGCATCCTTTGCTAACAATGTTAGATTCTCATGCCCCCTACCTCTACCACACATGAGCTAATCGTCTTATTCAATCTAATACCCGCTTTGTCATTCAATTCAAGCTGCCTCTTCACATGTGGTGGGATTTTCCGATTACTCTTGTGATATCGAGCTTTGTTCGGACTCATATCATGGTTATGCTCAAGTACAAATGAGTTCAGCAGCCACTTCCCGTCGAATTGCAAAGAAAGGTTCAATGCTGCTTTGCAATTTGTTTTTGATTATGGATGGGGTTTAACTGGGTTGCTTGCACTTGGGTTTGGCTTTTTACCCTTAGTGCAAGCAATTGTAATAAACCTCTTCTTTCCATCCGATCCTTTTTTTGAGGTTCTTTGGGCGACAGCAAACCCGATTTACCTGGCATATCCTGCATAATATTCATGTACTTCTTCAATTGAACAAAATGTCATTCCCCTATGAGGTTCCATTACTACCTCTTCTAAGTTTTCACCTTCCTCCAAGGGCTTCTCCATCTCAGTGTTGTTTAATTCCTGCCCAACCGTCCACATTTCAATTTCATTGTCGTCTCCATCAAATTCACGCGATAATCCATCTTCTTCCATGCTTTTAAAAAACAAATAAAGCATTCACTTAATTAGAATAACTCGATAAAAGTAATGCAGGTGTTGAGAAAAATGAAGCATCATTTTGTAAATCTAAGCTATAACATTCACTTTTAATTCTTTTTCATTAGCAACATAACTTGAGCCTACATATCATTCATACCCAACCACCAATGAACGTATACGCACACAGTGAGTATGTGTGAGAGAGAGCCAATAAACTCGTCAAACAAATTTGAGAAAGCATCATTTTATTTCAGTTCCAATAACATATGCAAACATGTTAATGTGGAAAAGAAATGGAATAACATGTAAGGGTATTCACAAATTCATCGAGGAAAAGAAAAGCCCAAAAACATGAATTTTTAGAAAAAAGATATAATAAAGGGAATTGATTGTGGTTTAATAAAAGAAAATGATTGTGGTTTATTATATATATAATAATAATAAAGGAAATTGACTGTGGTCTAATTATAACTGATGCTTGATGTACGGTAGTTAGCTTTAGGATAATCTTTTTTTTTTTTTGGGCTAATCCTATCTATTTTGAAAAATCATAGTGGGGTTGTGAGGTTCTCAATTTGGGAAAAGGGGTAGAATAGAAACAGAAGAAAAGATGGTAGCTCCCCTGTCAGCTTGGCCTTGGGACAACTTGGGTAGCTTCAAGGCATGGATAGTTCATATCACAGCCAATACTTTCTCTTTCCATTTCATGTTTCTTATATATTCTTTATTGAGTTGTGTTCTTTGTTTCTAATGAGCTCTAGTTCTCTTGAGCAGTATGTATTATATGGCCCTCTTGTTGCAAAGAATTTTCACTCATTGGTGTATGAAGATGGCCAAAGAGATTTCAGGTGTATGCTCATTCTCATCCTATATGGTCTCAGAGACCACATTTATCAGCTGTGGACTTCATTTTCCAACATGCTATTCCTTACCAGAAACCAAAGAGTTCTCAAGCAGGATTTAGATTTTAAGCAAATAGACAGAGAATGGGACTAGTAATGCTAGTTGGATCCAACTCTCTTGGTTTTTCATTCAATCAAATACTATTTTGAAATGGGTTAGTTGTAATTGTCTTGATGGTTTTGGAATTGTGTCTGTATTCTATCTTGCATTGGTCAGGGATAATTTCAACTCACTTCATGGTTTCATGGCAACAATGGTCTATTAAAGGAGAAAGCAGACAAAGAAAAGAAAAGTGCCCCAAATCTATGGAAAGAGAACAACAACATAGATTCCCATATGAATACTCAATATCATTTGCACGATTTAAAAAAAAAAAAAAGCCATACCTGGGCGTCAAGGACCAGCGGGCTGCTCCAGCAGAGACTGTTTGGGAGGGAGATTTACCAGCTGCAGCGATTTCCCTTCGTTTTTCTCCGGGACGAGAGAGAGATGAGATCCAGGGAGGTGGGCAGAGACTGTTGGGAGGGAGAAGAACCAGACGCAGTGACTTTTCTTCGTCTGTCTCCGACGAGAGAGCAGAGACCGTTTGTGAGTGAGAAGAAGCAGACGCAGCGATTTCCCTTCGTTTGTCTACGAGCGAGAGAGAGATCAGATCCAGGGAGGTCAGAGCGAGAGAAGAAGCAGAAGAACTAAAGAGGAGCAGCGATGAAGAAGCAGGGACTTGATTTGGGCATTTGGACGGAAGAGGCCCATTATCCCTGCATTTTTTTTTTTTTTTTTTTTTTTTTTTGTTTCTCCCGCTCCTCCAAAAGTTAAAAGCACTGTGCATCCCACGCCAACGCCACGTGGACCTCCACGTGGGATCGGTCCATACTTCGGTCTCTGGGATTGGTCCATATAGACTTTCTGTAACTCAATTGCATACACATGGGGCACTGTGGACCATCTATCATTTATATAACTTTAAGGTGGTCATTAAAAGGGGCAACACCAATATATAAGTGGGCCCGACGAGGGAAGGCATGGGTCATATGTGGGACCATCTCTTATTTATATAGCTTTCAGGTGGCGGTACAGTATTTTTTTTTAACAGTAATAAACTTCATTAAAGGAGGTCCCACATGTCAGTCGATGGAACCAAGCTTTTAGACCATGGTTAAAAGAGCAAAAACGGAAAAAAATCTAAGTGGGTTCCATGAGGGGAGGAAGGAGTCTCTGGCACTATATAGGCAGTGGTTAAAAGGGCAAAAAAATAATAATTAAGTGGGACCCATAAAAGGAGGATATTACAAGGGAAATAATAATAATAAGTAGGCCCCATGAAGGGAGGAAGGAGTCGGAGCAGGGAGGTAAAACTGCCGTTTTTTATCCATGGTATAGATAAACAAAGAGACTAAGGGCATGTTTGTGTACATACCATTTCCGTGGAAAGGAAAAATTGTCACAGTAGCAAATTCCAAAGAAATGGAAACCTCAAAAAAGGATTTCCGCAGAGTTTAGAAATTCATGTTTGGTGCGAGTTTTTCTTCCTCGTTGAATTGGTGCTAATGTTGTTTGGTGCGGCTGTAGATTTCTTATAGAAAATCAAATTTTCTTGTTTGGTGAAATAATTTTTTAAAGAAAAATAACATTACATGTATATTATTTATTCAACATTAAATAATAATTTATTTAAATAAATAAAAAATGAAAGAGTTGTAGGATTTTAAGTTGAAATGGAAAAGAGGGAGAAATTTTTCGAGGAAATCTATTTCTCATACCTCCAATAGCAAACCCATTTCCAAAATTAGCAAGGAAAATACCGACGAGGCAAGAAAGCGTTTCCGTGGAATTGTTCCGCACCAAACGTCTAAAAAATGGGTTTTCCACTGAAAACCGTCCACTTTCTACGGAAAAGTTTGACACAAACATGCCCTAAAAAGATTAAAAAGGTGATTAAAGGGCATCCCGAACCACCATGCCTATGGTCACTCCTTTCTTCATTTCCTTGTAAAGGATTTGGTTAGACATTATTCTCAGAATTTGAATCAATTGGAAATCTTTTGCAATAAAAGGGCTAGAGTATCCTGGCTCAAACACGTGGATCGAAACATAAATTCTTCCATTTGACAGCCAAAATGCATTTTAAGAAAAATTGGATTCATCAATTCCAAGAATCTTACGGAAAAATTTACTCTTCAGATGTCGATATGCTAGCCCTCTGCCAAAGATATCTTGGGATAGTCTATACTAATCCAAATATCTCTCGTCTAGAGATTTTTAGGTTTTCAAGTTTTCTTCCAACACTCGTGAAAGGTGATAATGAAATGCTGAGAGTGAAATTAGAGGATCAGTACTCTCCATTAATCCATCAAAGGCCCCTGGCCTGATGGGTTCAACTCTAGATTTTATCATGACTTCTAACTTCCTCGAAGAGAAACATGTAAGTTTGTGGGCGATTTTTTCCAATCAAGTGATTTGGAGCCAAATGCAAACCAAACAATGATAGTAGCAATGACAGATTAACCGAGATCTCTCTCAGAATTTTCAGGCCAATATTATTAAGAAACATATCAGAAACTCAAGAAGCATTTCTCCGGGCAGACGAACAATAGACGATATTATATTGGCCAAGGAGTTTTTCCACTAGATAAGACAATTCCACCGTAAAAAGTGTTGGATTATATGTCCTCGATACAGTAGATGATGTGAATAAATTGATTTATTCCTTAATTGAATTATAATTTCATGCCTTATTCATATGATGAATGATATTTGATTCAATAATTGCACAAATCTAATACAAAATGACACGATGGTTTATGAGATGAATCGAAGCCTACAAGTATATTAAATGTATTCAATGTGTATGGATGAGATTCACATACAAAAGACATGGATCACAACTATTATACTTGAAGAAATCTCACAACCAGTCATGTAGGGTTGTAAACGAGTCGGTTCCAATCCAGGTCCATGGTGGACCCAAAACCAGAACCGTTAAGGAGAAGGCGGAACCGGATCCGAACCCGAAACCATTTCGGAACCAGTTTCTTAGCTCCGGAACCGGAACTAAAACCATATATGGGACGAGTCTGGATCCGGGTCCAGGTTTATGTAGAGAATGATATTTAAAAAAATATTATTTTTAGGAGAGATTTTTAAAAATTGAGGTAATATATCGGGTCGTGGGTCCACGAGTCCGAACCAAGGTACAACTAGACCCAGACCCATTTATTTATCGGGGCCTAAATAAGGACTCAGACCCGGTTTTTAACGGGTCGGAACCTCCGAGTAATAGGAGAATCGGATACCCATTTACATCCCTACAGTCATGAGACTGAGCATCTAATCTATATAAGATTGTAGCACCTTGGTCATTAAGAGATAGTGTGGTTTGTCTCAACTATCAGAGTGTAAGACTCTGGATTGTTGTGCTAATACATTGGATGTACTGAAGGACCATGAGTATCGTCTTATGCAAATTTGTCCTTGATTAAATACAATTCTCATAATTTTCAAGCAATAGGCATTTAATACTGAGAGATTAATGAACTCAAGTTTCTATTATGCATTTATTTTGAGTTACCAATTAGTGAGGCAAATTATAGGTCAACACCTCGCTATCTCGAGTACGTGGTAGTGAGACTATGAGAACATATAATTCTCAAGATAGAATCTATTCTCTAAAAGAGAAATATCCCCTTATACCAATTAATGGATTTATCATTGGTAAATGCACACCTATCTTGATTAAGAGTTAATTAAATGGTACTAATAATCATTGTGATTAATTGGGTCACAAGGGTAATAAGATGTGAATCTAATTTGGTGGGACAATTTTTTTCCAATGGATCCAGGGATATAATTGATGGAGGGGCCTACTTATAGTAGTTAAGAAGTTTACGGTCTTCTTGTAAATATTTCTAAGACTGGAGTGCAATTGCATTTATTTAGTGGAGTCATTTGTAATTAACTGTGGGTCCAGAATTCACATGAGATGTCGGTCTAGATATTACAGTTGGAGCCAGATTCTAAGGAATCCCTACTGGTCCCCATGCTAGAAGAGAAGGTTTCTATTCCAATTGGAACTCTTAAGGAAATGAGGAGTAGGACATATACTAAAAATAGAAGTGAGACTTCTAATTTTGGACAAAGAGGAGGTGCTCCATAAAGTATAAATAAGAGGAGAGGGTTAGAGATTCAATACACATTCTCTCAAGCCCAAGTCTCTCCCTCCTCCTCCTCTCTCCTCTGGTTTTCTTCTAGAGTGCCTACGGTTTTATTCTCCTTAGAGATCCCATCATTCTCTTTGGGAAGTTCTCTACAATAGCGTGTAAGAACATAAGGATAAGGAGATCAAATCTAAAAAAGGGATTCGTAGAACCAAGTATTCAAATTCTCGATTTGAGCACAACCAAGCTCCTAAAGTATAGATCTACAACTTCTTTATTTTAGTAGATCTTCTTGTTATGATTGTTTGTTCTTCTCGATCTATCTTCTTTGGATAGATTTTAGATCTTAATGCATTAGATTAGGGTTTCAGTTATTGGGATTGGGTTGTTGTCCTTTTGGGTGTTTGATCACTGCATTAAATGGGTCAAAAGTTTTTGAAAACTCATCTAAAAGGCCCACCCACTTTCAACAAAAGAAGGATTTTGTGGCTCTTAAATTATATATATATATACATATTAAAACAAACGGGGAGATGGGTTGTGAGGGGTGTCACGTCATCCCTAAAAAGTCTCTCCTTTCAAATAAATATAGAAAAAAAGAAAAAGAATGCATGCTTTAGGTTCATCCAACGATCCCACTAATACATGGAATACTTGTATATGCATTTTGAATCTCCAAAACTTTCTCTCTAAGGCCTATAATATCTCTTTGAATTCCTAAAATCTCTCCAAAACTCTCTCTAAGGCTCTCTTCTTAATAGTACGAAACATTATCATCTAAATAGAGTAGAAAACCAGAATCTGGGATTTAGATATATAGATGGTCTTATAGTGATCTCATATGTCCATAAAAAGAGTGCAAGTCAATCTGGACCGTCCAATTGCTACATGGGTGTGCCTAATTATTCATGTAGGCCCATTAATGCATGCCCATCTTGGCTTTATCTTCCATTGGTATTTACTGCCTGTAATTGATTTGGGACATCTAGCTGTACCAAATACCATCCATCCGGTCCATTTAATTTTTTATGATGAGGCATGACGAGGAATACTTGAACTTGCTCGCCACCTGTAAAAAATACATGAGACCAGCCTTTAATAAATGTTGTAGATGAGGCCATCTTTAAACACAACATGATACACCTTGATGAATTAGGATAAGAGGCCCACTTTTAAATATTACATCATGTGCCCCATCAAGGCTCTTTGGAACACCACATCAACAAGAGCCTACTGTCCAAATGTCCAATTGGACACACTTTTAGAGACTTTGATATGGGTCTTACCTTTAGATGTTACATCATGTGACCCCACTAAGTATCCTCGGAATGCCATATCAGCAAGGTCCCACTATCCAATTGGACACATCTTAAAGGAATTAGGATATGAGGCCCACCTTTAGATGTTACATCATGTAACCCCACCAAGTTGGTTTTTCTTTTTTTATTAAATTTATATATATAATAAATATAAATAAATATAAATAATTTATTGATTTCTATAAAATCTATTCTTTTCCAATAACATCTCAGAGAAAAAAATCATAATTTCATTATATTTTTATTTATTGAGCATGAGCATGCACACCACACCTCTCCAAATCTCCTCCCTAAATCTCTTCATTTAAATTTTCTATAATGGTGGAGAATTCGATTTTCTAATCTAATCTTTAATGAGCTAAGATTTATCATCTTAACTTTAAATTCAAATCACAAGTTTCGATGACGGTTGGTACTCTCTCTCATTATCCTTTTTCCTTCCACACTATAACTAAAAAATGATGATGATTGGGAAAATCCTTTCCATTAACTCAAGTGGGGAGTGGAGTACAAAGGTGTATATGGCTTCAATGTAAGTAATTTGATCATGATAACAAATTAGGAAACTTATATTTTGGTATTGTATATTATGGAAATTCTAGATTTGTCTTTTATATTTACATGATTCCAAGATTATTATATTATTTTTTTCCATAAATATTGTTTTTAGTTTATTGTCACAACGTGCAATAGGAACGTACTATTATTTTTTTAATAAATTACAACTCTATTTTTTCTTAGATTTATACCTTTTCTATTAATTATTTTTTCATTTTTTTCTATTAATTAGTTTTTCAAGCACCAAAATATCTTTCAATTTGGATTTTAAGATTATGCTTTATAGGTCGTACTTTTCATCTAATGTACTTTCCTATCAAGTTTTGAAGAAAGATAGAAAATTAAGGATTAGTTGGGTGATTAATTTAAAAATAAATTTAAGACTATGCCTTCTTAGATGGATGTTTAATTTTCATGTCTTTAATAAAGTTAGAAAATCAAAGGGTTGTTCAAGTAAATAATCTAAAACTATGCCTTTCAAAATGTATTGATATTGTTTTTATTGAATTTTGTTATTTACAAAAGTGCTAGATATTTGATGTAAATATAATAACATACTATAAATTTTATAATGTATTCTAGATTTTAATTTAACTTTTAAATATAAGTTATATATAGTGTTTTCGGAAAAATGAAGTATTCTAAATAAATTTTATTTGGGGCCCGGACTCAGCACGCGCGTTTGTTGCTAGTTAGATATTAAAGCATACGACAGTGCATCCTGAACTTTCTTAAAGGCCGGCCTCCTTAAATTGGGATTTACCAATGCGGTGGTTAAAAGAACTTTGGTTTATTTGTCATATGTCTCATATGTATCACAGGTGTAATTTATCTGTGGAGAGGTTTAAGGCAAGGTGACCGAATCTCACCTTCCCTTTACTTCATCATAGGGGAGGCTTTGACCAGGGGTATAGATCAACGAGGTCGGGTTTGCAGAAATATTTTTTCCCCAAGTTAAGGCCTAAGGGAGATAGGATGGGTCTATTGAAATACGTAGATGATGTTTTAGCCTTTTATGGCCTACTAGAAATGGGTTAGTAAAGTCTTGCAAAGCTTTGGGTCAGATTCAGGACAGGTGGTTAACCAGAGAAAATCAAGATGGTTTTCTTTGTTAACACGCCTAGGGACTCTATGAGGAAAATCAAGAAAATCTTTGGGGTTTATAATTCAATCTACCAATCCAAATATTTTGGTGCATCACTGTCATGTAATAGGCCATAGAACTTGGATTCCAATTTAATTATGGACAAGATAGGGCACAAGTTACAGACATGCTGAAGGATTTTGATCTAATCGATTTCCTCCACTCTACCATCGTATTGGAAGGGATTGGATGGGATTTCATAAGGTTCGTAAGAAGTTCATCTTGAAAATGCATCAGCATCAGTCAAGATTTCTTTGGGCAGGAAAAATTCTTTCTAGATAGTGGGTTCCCATTGCTTGGGATAAAGTAACTAAGCCAGTTTCTTATGGAGGATTAAATCAATGGATGAATTAAACTCAGAAAGAAGACATTCAAATTACAAAATGGGGAGTTTTCGATTAAGGCCTTATGTAACACCCCAATTTCGGATACCGATAAGATCGTCAAGATACCCGAAGTTGGAGTGCTACTTTCCGGAAAATCCGAGAACTTCCAAGATCGTAGGTCCGCAGTGAGGTCCAATTTAAAACTTTTTAAGCGATATAAGATCAATAGTTAATAATGCGGAAGCATGTGAATATAGCGGAAGCAATTATAGGGTATCATATATCTAAGTCAAATATAGCAGAGCTGAAATCCCCCAAAAGTATTAAAGTTGTAAAGAGTAAAGGTTTATTACAGATTAAGACTGCTACCAAGCTCACTACAAAAATCGCTCAAAATCCCAAAATAAAATATGAACTCTCACACCCCAAGTGTTGGCTCTCCAACTTCCAGCTCGACCTCTTGGTCGGCTGGTCCCCACCCGTAGTCTCCTGCTACAGGTACCTCATCTAGCGCAGGCGCGCCGTCCTCGTAATCGAGGTCGAAACCTAAGCACCAAGAATGGGTCAGATCTAAAGATCTGGCAAGTCACAGTATACAAGTAACATAGGATAAATGTATCAAAAGAGTAAACACAAGCATATAGGTAAAAAGAAGATTAATATACAGAATCTAGGCAGTTGAGCAGGATAAGCATTGAGAATCAGGATAAACATAATATCTAATCTAAACAATATGGCACATTCACACGAGTTGGATACCGCAGGATATTATGCCGCGGCCCTCCCATACTGAACACAGTTGCGGCGGGGAATCTCACCAAAGCTGGGGAATGACGAGCCCCGCAATCACACTCATCAGTCTCACCACACTCAACACTCGGGGAGACTAGACCCGGCATCACGCCGTCCGTCTAAAACATAGCTCATCATGATAGCTCACTCAACACTCATAAATAGCTCCTACCAGTGATGATCAGTCCAAAGGCTGAGCTTAAAACAACTAAGTGAGTGTCTATGCCGACTCAAGGAAACAATGAAGGTCTGTGTCTGTCTAGGCTTTACCTTGCGTGAACAAGGTCCTAACAAGTTCCCTAAGAGGTCCAAGTATTAATTCATTACCATGGATCACAATCCAGGTCCAACCCCACTCGTTGGATTCATACTCAGGCCCATCAAGTATATGGCCTAGTCTAAGATAGTCCAAACGAGGTAACAAGTCTATTTCCAATGTTAAACAGTCAACTATCATCAACCTCTCCAAGCTAGGGTATTATACCACCATACATAGGCCATAAGAAGGGGTCCGCCTAGCCATAGACACGGGTCAATGTTCACCCATTTACACCACCGGGTCACCTCTAAGTAGTCCTAGGTTCAGGTCTTCCATTTATTCAATTCATTAACAGGTATAAACAATAATAAGGACAAAAGAGTGACAGTAACATGATGAGAGAGATAAATCTCCAAATACAAGATTCAATGGAAGATATCAACAGTCCAACCTAGGTAGTCGGTCCACTATCTGGTTCAGCTCAACCTCAGGTAATTTGATCCTTAAATGGTACCTCAGATGCTAATGGATACTGTGTTTGGTGCTCCAGAAGTTACGAGCATCATTAGTAACACATAAGGGTCGAATTATCTTAGATTACATGACCTGGACCCTAATTACTGGATCCCACAAGTCAAGGTTGAGCCACACCATTGACTCGTGCTGGGCACAGTGATGGAAGTCTATTTGGATGGTCAATGGGCCCCCCACACATGATCACAACAATGGAAATTAGAATCTGGGAAGTGTCGCTGTACACAGTGTGCTCAGCTGACTCCCTGGCCTGGTAATCAGCTCGGCACACTGGTATCAGGGAAGTGTCTCTCCTACAGGCGATGCCTGTTTGTTCAGAAATCCCTGTGAGCTCGGCAAACCCCTTGGCCTAGGTAGTTGGTCGTGCTCACTGAAAGTCCTGGTTTAAGGAGATGTCCCACGTCCTAGTTTCCCTTGTTGGAAATCTGTCTTCTAGAGTTCTAGGAATCAAGCTCGGAGTTCGGCCTAGCACGGAGCTCAGCAAGATACTCAGCTCGGTCACCCAGCTCAGTTCGGCAAAGCGTTGAGCTCGGTCAGACACTGAGGCAGCTCGGTAAGGTGCTGAGCTCGACCAAACACTGAGCTCGGATAAAGTACAGATCTCGGTAAAACACAGAGCTCGGTAAAACACAGAGTTCGTCCAAGTGACAAGGCGTAGGGCTCTGAACTCGGTCAAGCTGAGTCCGGTAAAAGTACAGAGCTCGACCAAGGACTGGGCTCAGACAGCGCAGAACTCAATAAGGTGCTGAGTTCGGCCAAATACTGGGCTCAGACATAGCACTGAACTCGACCATGACTCTGAACTCGGCCAAGACACTGAGCTCGGCCTTGAGCATCGTGGCAGAACACTGAGGTTTCCAGCGCAGAGTTCTGCCATATCGCTGAGCTCGGAAAAACACAAAGCTCGGCTAATACACTGAGCTCGTCTTTGGGGGACCAAATGTTCTTTTTATTTGTGAGAGATGTAAGGTCTGTGACTTTACTGGGTCAGTTTGAGCCCAATATCCGACCTGACCCGTTTAAATGCATATTTATTTTAATTAATTGTATTTTAGATATTTAAGTGGGTTTAGATTTTGAGCGAGTTTCTTTTAGTATTAGAATAGTATCTGCGAAGTTTCGTGCGATTCAGAGTTCGTTTGGTCATAGTAAGGGGGGGGTAGTTTGCAATTTAAGGAAAATTGAGTGTTTTCCGAAATATTCCAAACGCCGTGATTTTTGGGTTCGTTGGAAAGATCTCGTCGAATAGATCAGTTTTGCCTCTTGACTCGTCACGATCCGATGATCAGAAGACCTTCAAGTGGCCCATTCTTTACCGTGCCCACTTAAGGGGTAATTAAGTCTTTTTCCCCTCCCTCTTCTTCTTAATCGATGCCAAACCCTAATCTCTTATTCTATTCTCTGCAACGAAGAACAAAAGGCA
This sequence comes from Camphora micrantha, assembly GCA_003546025.1. Taxonomy (NCBI): domain Eukaryota; kingdom Viridiplantae; phylum Streptophyta; class Magnoliopsida; order Laurales; family Lauraceae; genus Camphora; species Camphora micrantha. Next base: position 49,223,048 of record QPKB01000004.1, on the reverse strand, counting down.
GCCAGTTTCTTCTTCTTCCTTCCTCAAGCCAGAACTTCACCCAAGAAAGCTTCTTTCGAAGATCTGATCCGGTAGATCTCAATCTCTTCCTCCCCTCTTTCTTCCGGTACAACTCTCGGTAAGCTTCCTCTCTATTTCATATTTTCTTTAATCTTCCTTTTGGTTAGATTTAGGTTAGATCTGAATTATTTTCATTCCATTGTTTTTCCTGGTATGTTAGGTTTCATTCTGTCGGGTTAGATTTGTGATTTGGGGGTAGAAAGGCTTCTCCTCGAAAGTCACCCATTTCTGATATTTCTTCCTGTTGAGGCAAGTAGATTCGCAATTACATATTAAACATGCTTGTTGTTATATTTGACTGTTGTTACACATTCTGTAGATTAACCCTTTTAATTCCAAGCATGTTCCTGTTTAATTTGAGAAATGTATATTAGGTTAGAATCTTGTAATTGAATGGAATTGGTCAAAAATTAGGGGTAATAGAATGCATGGTGTGGAATGAGGTTGGAATGGATTTTTGGAGAGAGCAGGAGGCTCTTCTGATGTAGAAATGGCCTCTGGAAAGGTCTGAAAAGAGAAGGAGACAGATTGGACTCGAAACAGTTCAGAAAAACCATCTGAACTCGCGTTTCCCGTGCAGGCCGGTCGACCGCGGCTTTGGCCGGTCGACCGCACTAACATGGCTGGTCGACCGAGCCCCTTCAGCCGGTCGACCGGGGACACTACCGGTTAGCCGAAAAAGGCTCCGGTTAGAAAACCAGAGAGCTGGTTTCGCAGGCCTCTGTAGGTCCACCGGGCCCACCTGGCCGGTCGACCGAGCCCTTTGGCCGGTCGACCGCGTCTGTGCAGCCGGTCGACCGAGCCCTTTGGCCGGTCGACCGCGTCTGTGCAGCAGGTCGACCGAGGACACCTTGTAGGTCGACCGAGCTAACAGATTTGGTCAACCGCGGGCTACCCTAATGGAACTAAGCATGCCTTGTTTCTTTTGGATGGAAACTAAAACTCAGATTTGGGCCTTAGATGTTGGAAACCATGAACCTAATATCACTTGACCATAAATGGGAATTAAATCGAATCACGTTGCTTGGTGTGAATTCGATGGTTGTCTAGGTATTTGGGTATTACGTGTATTGTAACCGATTGCATATGGAAACTGAAGCGACCAATGCCTTACATTATTGTACACCAAAGGATTTCCCTCGTAGCATTGTCGATCCGAATTCCATATGTACTCTGTTAGGATATGTTGGACACAGGGATGACAATATTTTACCTAGGAATGGATTGTAACTTCTCTTTGATTCATGAATCGTATCCGTTGTAAATTTACCTTGTACACTCTTGACATAAAATACCTAATTAAAGGTGAAACATAGATTCTTATAGAATTAGGACTTGGACCTGACTTAGAATGTATCGTAGGAACCTTGTCTTGTATGATAAACTTGACTGGCTAGAAATGAAAGGGGGTTATCACGTGTTGAAAATCTTGTATCGTTTTGATGAGATAACCCCAGGATCTTGTCTTGTACATTGGAACTAGCCAGACTTGCTTGTCTTGTTCGTCCTCGTGTCAGAACCACTTTAGGATTTGTTTGCATATCATGGCCATCTGCAGTATGGGGTTTAAAACGACGAACCGGTTACTCGGCTGTCGGGGATGGGCAGTCGGCGTAGGACGGCGTCCATGGCGTAGAATAGCTGGGAGCGGGCATTGGACCGTGCTGCTATTCCCAGGACCGGGAGCTAGGATCCTACTGGAGCCGGACTTTGGTATCAGTAGTCTTGTACTTGTACGGACTTGTATGGATTGTTACTGGTACCCCGGGAGGTGGCATAGGACATCCTCGGAGTCTCCCTCTTGTCTTGTTCTTGTTTTGCATTGCATGGATAGTGGTTATTGTTAGATGATTGTTAGGAATTCTTGCTATTGACTCCACTTATACATATTCTCGCTTTATGCCTAGACTTGCTATCATTGTATTCTCATGATGATTACCTGTTATTATTCTGTATTTGATACATGTCATATTTAATATGTTTTGCTTATCTATTGCTCAACATGTTGTTGACTTTGTTTCCTTGGTGTGCAGACACATCAGGTGATGCCTACCTCTACGAGAAGCAGGCAGGTGAGGAGATCCCAGAGGATCTCCAACCAGTCGAGGAGGCACGGGTGTGGCGTGCCGATGACGTAGAGTAGCGTCATCATTGCCCGGCACAGGAGAGAGTCACGGGGAATTTATCTTAGATTCTTTATTCTTTATTTTCCCTCGTTGGAACTTTTAAAACTCATTGATTTGATTCCTTTTATTGGCCTTAGTTATTTGGGATGGCCATTGTAATAATTAACTTGATTCTAGATGTTTTATCTCTTTCTGTCAACTTTAATTATATATTGATGAGATATTATCCTCTGTTCAGATTACCATGTGTATAGAGTTTTATGAACTCAGTATTTAATGAATTGAAAAGAGGTATGAAATGTATAATCCTCACCGCGGACTACGATCCGTGGGCCCAAAGGACAAAATTTTTAATTAGTCCTAAAAATTTACTCTCCGGATCCGGTTATTTCTTTAATCGGGTTCGGGGGACGTGACATGATGGTATCAGAGCAGTGGTTGGTTTCTCAGGGTAAAAATTGTAGAAACCATAGTACTCAGGTTCAAAATTCTCAAGATAGATGAATTTTGGGCATGCCACCATTGGATGAAGTTCCGCTTAAATACGATCTAAATTCTCTTCAAAGCCTAATTACATGAGTTTCTGATCTTATAAAGCATATTGAAGAGGGGCCTATATGGCGGGGCATTTGTTTGAAAGAACGGCCAATTAGTGAAAGGAGGTGAAGACGGTTGGGGCAACCAACCGAATTTGATGCTTAACTGGGAAAGCGTAGGGCTCAATCCAGGAGCCATACAGTGGTCTTGTGACTTCTCAAAAGGATCAGGTATAGAATCCGCTCTTTATCTGTCCATTTTCATGGATGCCAACCCACACCTGTGATTCTTTGGCAAAGCAAATCCGGAGCACAAAAAAGGATTTTCCCTAAGATAAAAGGTCTACCCATAGAAGCACTTACCAAGAGATTGTACAGAAAATTCGAGGCATCTCATTCCATAATGAGGATATAAAGAGTTTAAGTTCCATACTTTTATATAAAGAGGAAAGTGATGGCTTTATGTATGTGCATAGGATCCCACATTGGTAGAGTAAAAAAAATTTAGTAGGCTTTATAAGCACTTCCATGATCTTTTACTATTTAAGAAGTTTTGAGCGTTTTACTAATAGCCATGTGCGCACGCCCAAGTTGGGCCGGATCTAGGGTTCTGGGTTTTAAATATTTAATCTTATTTATCATGGCCCAACAGACACAAATCTTATTTTATATAAGAGATCGTCCACATCTTGAAAAAAATAATCCTTCTGGATTACAGTCTTTGGTTCTCTGGTTCTCTCTTCTTCATCTGAGCATCTCAGTCTAGAGATCTCAGCGGACACAAATCTCACATTTAGACTCGGTGTGTAACCAAGCTTAGGCAAGAGAAGGCCATCGTATCCTGGAGGCGGTTCTAATGGCGGAGGGAGGGGAGAGGCAATCAACTTTTCAATTGGCTCAATTATAGAGAATCAGTTTTGAAATCCCTTCATGGGTATTCTCATCATACTATTAATTGTCCCTCAACTTTTATATCTTGTAAGAGGAGAGAAATATGGAGGGTAATTATGTATTTTTAGTTTTCCAAAAGAAATCAAAGCATCAAGGATAGGTTCATATCCCTTAAAAAATGGTGTTTTGTTTTCTTTCCTCACCTCCTCTAACACTTAAAAAAAAAAAAAAAAAAAATTGTCCCCTTCAACTACAATGTTCTTACTTCTTCCAACAAGTTTAGCCAATCCATATTTTCTTTCACTCTACAAGTTAACTTGTAATAGCAATTGACACAACCCGAGCCCGATATTTTGATTAATCTGAGTTAACCCCGAATCGCGTCGCATACTTACTCCCATGAAATTCAATCACATAAAATTCACAAGGGATATCAATAATACATTGTGCGGAATATAAACAAATATACATTACTCATGAATAAAAACAAAATTCATTTACACTATATACAAACATTCACTTGCACATTTAAATACAATACATGGAATGAAAAGTGTGAAACGTTCTCCCAAAACAGATTCTTATCTCAAGTCTTTCTTTCAATTTTTGTTTCAATATCATAATCATATGATATTGCTTCATCTCCACTCAGCTAATCCTCTTGGAGGAACCGTAACGGTTATCTCCGCTGGCGCTGTGTCCTCTGAAGAACCGACATGAACAACTGTGCCTGTAATGCCATCAATAACACTGTGAATTCGACAATTCAGCAATGTATAAACAGATACATGATTGAACATGCTAATTACACATTTAATCTATCTAATTCAATGTTAGACCAAAACAAATACAATTCAATTCAGAATCAATGAGAGTCTTTATTCAAATTTAGCAAACTACAATAGCATTTCATTTCAAATCACATCTTCCTAAAAAGGAAGGAATCACATCTTCCATAGGAACAAATCATATATTGTGGGATTTATTAGTGCCCGGGCTAGGGACTACTGACATCACCACGGAGCTCCAAAACACTCCTAAATCATCTACTACAGCAGGAACAGCTCTAATGAGCTTAAGGAAATCATTATGTAGTGCCAGACTCGGAAAACAATACAGTGTACAAATTCAATTTAGTAATACCAACCATTCAGGTGTAATCCTCAGTTATTTAATGTACATGTTCTTCTTGATGGACACCACAATTTATATGAATTTTGTACATTAAAGTCCCATTAATTAACACCCATGGAGGTATAAACAATATTAATAGCCTTGATATAATCAATAGGCTCTTTTCCTTTAAATTTATAAATTAATTTTGGAATTTTATTAATTTCGATTAACCCATGATCTACTTTTGTTTCAAATCCAGGAATACAAATTCCTGAAAAAATCCAAGTATACTTAAAGTATATGTGATTGACCATTTGGTCAAACAAATTCCATTATTGGTTAACTAATTATAATGCAGTTATCTATTACCATCACTAAATCCCCTCAATAAAGAGAAGGAAATCGAGCCTCAATCAAGTAAAAGACCTGAAACAGTTGCTTCAGGTTCACTCAAGCAGACTCTAGTTCGCTCGAGCGGATGTCTTCTAGAAAGTGGGTCGCTCGAGCAACCCCTCTATTTCACTCAATCGATGGCAAACAGAGACAAGTTCGCTCGAGCAGATCCCTGTTCACTCGAGCGAACGGGGTACAGAAGGTAATTCGCTCTAGCGGATGCTTCAGAATTCTAATTTTGAAATTTCTGAACATTTCTTCTTTCACTCCAAATTCTGCAATATAAATACAGGACCTCCTGTCCTCTTCTCAATCACCATTTATTCATCAAAACAACACTTCTAATCCATCATTCAATCATTTCTAAAACCATTAAATTGATCCATAAATCAAACCAAATCAATTCTATAAACATATATCAATTATAAAGAAATCAAAACTGAGTTTTATATCTACATAAAGACATGCAGCAGTTTTTCTCCACTTCTAAAATAGCATACAATCACAAGTATTATTTATACTTGCCTTTTAGTCAAGTTTGATATGGACCGGGACCATAACTAGAAAGTCCCCAAACTGCATAAAAACCATGTTGATGGTTACTTTCTTTTCTTCCTTTGCAAGAGAGATGACATTTTTGTCCCAGAGTTCCTGAACTTTCTCTTTGAAGACAAAGCAGTCTTTGATATTATGACTGATGATCCTGTGGAACAAACAGTACTTAGGATCGTTGGTCTTTCCTTCTTCCGCTGGCCGTTTACACGATGAAACCCCTTTGCTAGCTTGGCTTTGAGTTCAAAAATCTCTAATCAAAACCCTCTTTATAACCTAACACCAATAACAAACCCCAAAACGAACTCTCTTGAATTGTTTGTACTAAAATCACTACAAACCAGCTAATCACAACTTAAGAGGTTTATAGAAAGCTACTTAATCCTTACCTTGGAGAGTATCAAAGAGAAAACTGAAGTTTCTTCTAACTTTAGCACCAAAAAGTGCAAGAAGACAACAACAAGGTTGAAGAAGATAAAACTATCTCAAAGGTTCTTCCAAAAATCATTTGCATAGCTTCTAATCTTGTTAATTGATGAAGGAAAATGAAGAAGAAAGAAGAAAACACTCAAGTCTGAGTTATGTTGCTGCAACTTCTGTTGGAATACTCTAGTGAACTGAGTTCTGGGTTCTTTTAGAACCTTATATAAAACAGCTTTTGCATATTAACCCCACTCATCCAACTTATTTCTAGTTTGAGTCAAATCAAGGCTCATTTGACTCATTTCAAGTCAAATGAACATGAGTGTATTATGAAAAATGTTGTACTCGTCGAGATACATATGTTAGTATTAAGTTTCACCGTATTCGACAAAATACTCTAAAACCCGTATTTACGGAATAATCCTCAACTTCTCTAACTCGAGTCTAAAATCAACTCAATTAATTCAATCTCTTTCAAACTCATCCCATTAGCTTTAATTCATTCTTTTGAAACTAACTTGACCCATTTTGATTATTAACCACATGAAAATTGATTAATCATGCTTAATCTACTTTAATCTCGATCAACTAGAGTTAATCTTGATGAACTCAAAATGGGGTGTAAGAGCAATGGTTCTCAATGCTCTCCAAGGTACTCATTTTTCTCTTCATATTTTTCCTTCTACGTTGGTTCTCATTTCTTTGTTTTTAAATGTTTGTATCAACAAATAAAACTAAAAATAGGAAAGAAACAATCAGCCAAACATGGTTGTTGAGGGTGCGTTTGGCATCATGCCATTTGGATGTTCTCATATTCCCGCGAGATAAGGGTGTTGAAAATATGTTTGGCATGTGTAAATAATTGTTCCGAATTTTGTTCTCATGGGAAGAATCTCAAAATCTTAACCCGCCAACATAAGAAAGTTGGAACAAAAAAACTTCGTTATTTTATTAAGAAACAACTTGCTGGCACAATTGTTTCTTTCTTATCTCTTGCCTTTTAAATAATATCATTTGAAGATTCCAAATCCTCTCACTTATCCTAAATGTAGGCCCCACTTTATAATTCCTATAGGTGAGTCACATGGTCACAACCACAAAAGGTGGGCCCGTATTATAATTCTATAATGGTGGGACCACATTATAAATCGTTTATAAAGGTAGACTTCACGTTGTAATTTCTCTTGGTGGATCCCGTATTCACAATTAACAAAAAGTATGGCCCCAAATTATAATTCCTATAAAGGTGGACCCACATTATAGATTTTATAAATGTGCTACCCCATTTTCTAATTTTTAAAGGTAGGCACCACATTCTAATTTCTAAAGGTGGGCCCTGTGTCTACAATTACAAAAAATGTGGCTCCACTTTGTAATTTATAAATATGGGTCACATGGTCTCGTTTATGAAAGGTGGACCCATATTGTAAATCCTATAAATGTAAGACCATATTCTAATTTCTTAAGGTGGATCCCATATTTATATTTACAAAAAGTTGGCCCACATTAGAAACAATACGTGACCTACATTGTAAATCCTATGAATGTGAGCTATATTCTAATTTCTAAAGGTGGATCCCATATTTACGTTTACAAAAAATTTGACCCACATTATAAACAAAAGCTGAACCACATTGTAAATCCTATGAATGTGAGCCCATATTCTAAGTTTTAAAGGTGGATCCAATATTTACATTTACAAAAAGTTAGCCCACATTATAATTCCTATAAAGGTAGGCCCACATTATAAATCCAATAGATATGGATTCCATGTTCTAATTTTTTAAGGCGTGTACTACATTGTAACTTCTACAAATGGGTCTCATATATGATAATAATAGTACTGCAAACAATAAAAAGTGGGGCCCCACATTTTAAATCATATGTTTGCACCTTCAAGCAAAACTTGTATAATATTACCAAATAAGTTCCGTACATTATATTTTTAGTAGAGTAATTTAATATAATGTTGCCAAACAAGTTCTGCGGAGTATAAACTCGGCACAACCTGAATTCAGCACAACATAATCTGAACACAAAATTAGAAACAGCACAAGAACGACGCCAAACAGGCCGTGATTCACTAGCTAAATTGGATTTCCCAGACTTCTTCCAGCTATTTTGCCTTTAGGAATCCAATGACCTATACTGGAATGACCTTCGCTTGGCAAGCAACTATATTCATATCTTCTCCTCTGCACAGAGGAATGCTACAGCATCTTCTAAAGCCTCTTCATCAAATTATATTTCAAGGCTTAGAGATCTTTCGGTGAATGATCATGCCTCAACAAATGGCCCGGGGCAGCATTTAAAAAATGAAAGTTTATGTAAATCCCAGGCTCTGTGTTGAGCGTTTTGATGGAGGTTAAAAGTTTGTAGTCCTATCACTTGCTTCTGTTTTTGTTTGGGTCTTCTAGTCGCCTTTGTTGTTGACTTCGTCCTTGGTCCCCCCTGTTCTGTTTTTTGTTATATGTATTCTCACTTCCCGCGAAAAAAAATAAAAAGACAGTGAGATGGAACAGCCAGGGGTCTAGAGTATAGACTATAGAGTAAAAAAAAAAAACAAAGAGAAGAAAAAAGCAGGGGAGTAAATTGGACCATGAGTCCGAATACTGTCTCAACAATCACATGTAACTGTTGACACTTTTCTCGGACTCTATCCCATGGCCAACATAGAGATCATCTGAACCTCCCAAGATGAATCTCATTCCCTCCTATCACATATCTTTGCATTTCAGTTCAAAAAGAGTGGATCTCACTATATTATTGAGCACTATAACAAAAATGTGATTAACACTATGTTAACAATGATGCCACATTAGAGCCTAGTGGGTTTTTTTTTCTTGATGCTAAATCGTGCAATATGACTCACTCCATATGAACTAAAACTTGAGAATATATTAGTAGAGGGGATGTTATCCATCTTGGACGTTACAGATTTTCTCTACATGAACCCCGCGAGGGAGTTCCAAAAACGTAATACACAATTATGATGGAATAGCTAGAGGATCCGGACTCATTGGACCATGTGTGACATATAGATCTCGTAAAACTTCAAACTTTTTATGTATTTGGTAGAGCATATATTTTGAAATTCGAGTGGAATTTGAGTTAAGCGTTTGATGTTACACAAATTTCACACAAAGGGTATGTTTGTTTGCATTTAAAATATAAGAATTATATACTTAGAAATTGAAAGTCAAAAGAACTTAACCTAAGGTTTACTAAAGAGGCCACAATTAAGAATATGAGGTAGCAATACTATTTGAATTAGTGATGGCAGGAATTCATTTCTCTCCTTCCTTTAATACGGTTTCTATAAAAGAAAAGTTACTAGATGCTTATTTCTAAGACTTCACTTTTTATATTCATTTTCCACCACTTGGAGAATAAATTCCTATATATGCAATTCCTTTGTATTATTTCATGCAAACAAATTGTCACAAAGCATTCAGTCACATACTAATGCATGTGAAACTTTCTCATATGTGCATCAACAACACAAGTTTTACAATTGTTAAACTGGCCCAGCCCAAGACTTTGGACTTTTTGGCTTAGAAACATGCTAAATTGAGCCAGGCTAAGAGTTGCCAAATCCCAGACTCGGGACCGTCCTAAATGCAATGCAGTGGCTTCAAATGCCAATTAAAAGAGAGTCCTATCATGACAAGTTATTCATGAACATGATAACTCAACAACAAAGGTTTTGTTCTCTAACCCAATATCATTACTATTATTAAAAAAACAAGAATTAAACTACATCATTAGTGCCATGATAACCATTGGCTCCAATCAATTTCCCTACAATTAACCATCATTATCTGGCTAATGTCAACCAGATCCAAAACCCTTCTTTTTTTAGACCCCAGCCATCAACAAATGGACAGTCAGCACCACCTTTTATTAGTACATCAAAGTGGGGTCTATTTGACAGGCTTGCTGGGCATTGGCACTAGGGCCATTACCATGGATGGCCCAGGCCTGCCCCCTATCATCGCAAGATAGGCACCATCATTGCAGACCACCAAATGAAATGACCAACAATACTCTACAATTTATGAACTGGGCCACTAATCATAAATATGACATTACTAAATGTGGGTGTAAAACAAACAACAGAAGCCCTGAACCGGACCGTTCACTTAACAAGGATATGGGACATGACCCATTCCCTGGTCACTTTACTGCCCTTGCACCTCTTTGTCAGGGGTACAAAGGAGGTGGGTTTGAAACTTTGAATTGCTTTGTTTTATGAAAAAGGAGGGAAGAAAAGGAACATTAATAAATGCTCCACCAGTGTCTTTCCATGTCACCAAACCCTAACCCCCAACAAAAAGCAAAAGCAAGCTTTGAGATGGTTATCACATCTAACCATAAATATATGAGCCCCCACAACACAACAAAAAGCCAAGACCCACTAAATTATGGGGGTGGGGGGTGGATTTCATTTGACATGCATATCTGTAAAAGAAAAGCATAATATATGCTTGGTGTCCTCTAGCCACGAGTATTAACAAGTTGGGCCCAGCATCCGATCAAAGATTCAAAACCCCTGATCAGGTGGACCCTATCAAGACCCTGAACTTCAAACCATCTCTTGTAAAAGGAAGACTATACTTATTAGATCTTACCATCTCTATCCACAAATTGGGCTTTCTAAAGGCATATGGTCTTGGAGATTTGATTCTTTAGCCACCCATCCACATATATTCCTGTCCAACAGAGTTGAGCACATGTACAAGTAGGGCCCATGATTTCCTATTCAGAAATTTGGATTGGTGGGGGGCCCTATGACCCCTGAGAAAGGACAATACATAGATTTAAAATGGTGAGAGCAGATTCCTAGTTTGCATCAAAGCTTGGCCCAATTCATTCAATGGCCATGGGACCATGTTACAAATTAAGTATTGAATATTACTTGCACGATTCTAGAAACAGCAAACACAAGCATGAACTAAACATCATTAACTCCCAAAACCTTATTTATGTACAAAGCATGTAAGTCTGAAAACGACGCTACTGCTACTCTACTTTAACACTTAACACTCACGTTTTTCAAGGTGCTGTTTCAAACCCAAAATATTTATTTCTATTGCTACTTTCTTCTCCTCTTTCCATGGACTTATTCTTCCCACCATAGCTACAGAAACCAGACCGCTTCATTTCTTCCTTTCCCTCTAATATTTCAGTAACTCCAGTCCCGAGGCAAGCCCATATCAGATGATGGATATTGAAAGGCCATTCTCTGTTTACCAACATTTCTCTCTGGTACTGGTGTCCGTTGTACACTTTCCATTACTGCAAAATAATAATAATAATAATAATAATAATCAAACCCAAGACCCCAGATGGGAATTGGTATTTCCACTCCCAAATACCTAAAATCTAATCCTACAAGTGCATTTGTTTCAAATTTTAGGTAACTGGTCACCAAAAGTCTGATAAAAGAGCTGAAAAAATAGATGATGCATCACCCACACAGTGAAGTGATGGGTGCCAGGCACTTGGTGAAACATTCCACAAAAAGCTTCTTTCTCAAGCAGTAGGCTACTCAAGGTTGAAAACACCAGCTTGAAAAAGTGGAAAAATAGACACACAAACAGGAAATAGCCAAATAGCTCATTGCTCATGTAAAAGTGTTACACTATGCCAACAACCATGTTGAAACATATAGAAGAAAGCATAGGAGCATTTGTCCATGCATACTGTGACAAAAATAAATTGCAATAACTTTGCAAAAAGAAAAAAAGAATGACAGTCTGCAGAAATAGCTTTTAAATGCATAAAGTAGACAAGAACTCAAGACAAAATAGAGTAGAAGAGACCAAACCTAGGCCAAATAACAAGAACATAGGAACTGTAAGGGAAAAAAATGAACAAAAAATTAGAAAGAAACAGAGATTTATGGACTAATTACTTACTGGGTTTCTTCCTCATCTCAGGAATAAGAAAAGCCCGCGGAAGAAAAACCCCTGTTCCTCCAGACTTCTTCACAAAAGCGCCACCATTGCTAGGCCGAAACGGAAAAAACCGGTTCTGGGCCGGAGTTTGTCGCTGCCTCTGTAAAGTCCTTGCATTTACCTGCATAACTCTTTCCACCTACAACACCAAACACCCAAAATACCAAAGAGAAAATGGAAATGAGAAACACAAATGGGGAAAACCCAAAAGGACAAACAAAATAAACCCGGTTCAGTTACAATAGTACCTTGGCCCGGTTCGGTTCGGTCTGGTAGAACTGATAACCCGGCCTCGAACTGGGGCGAAACGCATCACTCCTAAAACCAACGGCACTATTTCCTACACCAGCTGGAGAGCCCCAAAGCCCAAGACCACTCTGCAGCGAGTGAACCGGTACAAACTGCTAGAAAGGAGACAAAAATGTTAACAAAACCGGTTCAAAAAGAAGAAATGGAGGGGAAGAGAAAAAAGAGGGTGACCTGTGTGGCATTTGGGGGATGTTTTGGTGCCTGTTTGGAGAGGTTGGGCTCGAGTAAGGCGTATGTGGCGAGCTGGTGGGCGAGGTCTTCCATGTAAGTGAGCTCACATGGGAACTTGGGTGTGGTTATGGTGCGTTTGAGGATGGTGTTGGTTGGGTTGTGGTGCGTGTAGATAATTTCCTCGGGAAAGATGTCTGATGGAAGGTAGAGCTCTCCATCGTCCAAGTTTGGAGTAAGATCAGACATGCTTCTTTGGCTTTCTTTGAGATTGGGAGATGGGGAAGGTAGCATTGGAGAGAGGGAGAGGGAGGGAGGGAGAGAGGGAGAGAGAGAGAGAGAAGGAGAGTTTTTTTGACGCGTTAGGGCGGGATATTTTGGTGGGGCAATGGAAATGAGAAAAGGCTTTGTCTGGTTTTCAAAGCAACGTTTTGGTTTTCTTTTTATAGATCAATAAAGAAAGACCCCAAAGCGACTTAGAGAGAGACCGTACGGCGTTATCTTTTTTTAAAAAATTCTTCTTCTTCTTGTCTTGGTTAGATGGATAGGCCCCAAGTGTAATTTCCAGTTGTACTGTCAAAGGACCAGGCATTGGACTGGCATTATCATCAAATAATTGGTCAAACTGTTTGTTGGAAATAAGTGGACCTCGTGGATAGGATTTCAAAATTTTTGATCCACTTAACTCAGGAATCAAGTACCCATAAGGTCATAAACCATATTCAGGATGCAATTCCTTATACTCATCTATCATGGACAGTAATAAAACAAGCAACACCATGCAACAAAATAATCTACAACAGATAGAGAAGCAGATTATACATTTGGAGCCTGGTTGTGCTCTAATGGAGAAAAAGACTTGCTCGTTGAAGAAACTATTTCTTTGTAAGCAACTTAGGATCTTCAAAACCTCTTAGTCTTCCACGCTATGTTCCGTATCAGATCTCTCTTCTCAAAAAGACTGGTAGAAACTTCAAGAGAAAATCCTTCAAGAAACTCAAGGAACTAGAAGAGAACTAGAAGAGATGTGCAACTCTTGCACAAAAGGAAAGGCTGGGCGTGAATTCCAAGAGTGTGTTTGTCCCAACCCCCTTGCTTCTCCTTTTATAGTTTTAAGCAACCACTTTCCCTCCTTTTGTACTAATTGAAATAGAAGTCTTACTTCCACACAAATTAGTAACCTTACTATTACCACTATTAGAAGTCTCACTTCAAATAGAAATAGTAACTTTCTAATTTCTTCATCTTAGAGTTCTAGTGGGATTAGTGTTTTTCCAATAACTTGGGCTAGCGTGGGGACCACTAGAGATTCCATAGAAAGCTGGCTCCAACTAGGACACCGCGACCCTACATCTCATGTGCAATCCGGGCCTACAGTTAATTGTAAATAACATCACTATATAAATGCAATTGCACTCCAGTCTTAAGAATAAATTACAATGAAGACCCTAAACTTCCTGATTACCATAAGTAGGCCCCTCTATCAATATCCATGGATCAATTGGACTAAAACTGTCCCACCAATTTAAATTCACATCTTATTATCCTTGAACCCCAATTAATCACAGTAATCATCAATACCATCCAATTAACTCTTAATCGAGTTGGGTGCGCACTTACTAATGACAAATCCATTAATTGGCACAAGGGGAATGTTAGGGATTTTGTATATTGCAATTTAATGGATGCATTATCATTTTAATCATCATTTGAATTTTCACACATGCATTGATTCAGAAAATGTTGAAATCTTGATTTACACATGCATTGTTTTTTAGACTTGTAGAACTATTGATTTATGCATGTTTTGTTTTTAATCTTGGATGCATTTAATTTGAAAAAGAAGTTTTATGAATCAAGGTAGCCTGTTTTAAATCTTTCAAATCATTTTAGGCTTTTTATGTTCCATGATTTTAAAAGAACTCTTAGATTGATTTAAATCATGATTCTAAGCTTGATTTAATGGCCCAAAAGTCCCCTCAACGAAATACTTTGAAATATGCATTTTTAGGGTTTTTGGTCCCTGGGCCCAAGTCGACCTGCAGTGTGCTCGGTCGACCGAGCCCATAGACCCGGTCGACCGCGCACACTACGGGTCGATCGGGAAAAGAGCCGTTGGGCCTCTTTTTCAAATGGTCAGATTTTTTACCATTAAGTTCAGGTCGACCGAGATAGGGTGGGGGTCGACCGGGGACATGCCAGAACTCATTTTTTGAGTATAAAATGAGGTTCATTCCCTTGAAAAAGTGGTTGATCAAAGAAGATAAAAGAGCCTTCCTTGAGGTGTTTGGAGGCAAGAAAAAGGGGAATGAATTAAGAGAGACCAAGGGGTCATTAGTAAAATTAAAGCTTGGATTAATGAAGTTAAATCTCTAAGTAAGCTTTATTTTTTGTTAATCATATGTTATATGTTTTGTTTAAATTATTGGTAAATGATTTTTAGCATGATAACTATGATGTGTTGAATCCATTCTTCATTTAATCTTTGATCTAAGTTGGATTGGATTCTTCACCTTGATTTCAAACCAAGTTTGTTTTAAAACTTTATAAAACATGTTTTGTCAAAACCTTTGATTTCTTTTGTAATATGTTTCATTTACTTGGTTGATTCATATTATTGTTTTCATTCATTTGAACCTTAGTTAAACTTTTGTTTTTGAAAACAACATTGCACGTGCATCACATGTTTAGACATAATTAATTTCATACAACTTGTGAGCTTTTAATTTTCATATCATCAACAAGTTAGTATTTTGTACATGTGATTTGCATTTCACTTCAATCAAATATTTGTGTGCTTTAAACTTTAAAATGCATTAAGCATACATTAATTGAGCTTTCATTTTAAACTTGATTGAAGTTTTCACACACACACTTCATGAGCATTCATCTTAGCATTTCATAGAGTGTTGTGTGAATTGAATTAAACTTTCTCATCCGCCTATTCTAGAGGCAATTAAATTGAACTTTAATTGTAATCTCTTAAAGTGTTTGTGTAGACACTTATTTGAGAAATCATCTCTTGTAAAGGTTATTGCTTAGCCTAGAAAAGCACATTGATAGGTTGTTGTTTAGCCTAGAAAAACAACATTATTAGGTTATTGCTTAGCCTTGGAAAGCATATTATAAAGGTTATTGCTTAGCCTTTTGAAAAGCATAAATAGTGGAAATCCGGTGGGGTGTTGGATCACAAGCCGGTAGTGGATATAGGCATTGAGGCCGAACCACTATAAATCCTTGTGTAGTGGTGTTTGCTTTGTGGTAATTGTTTTGTTTAAGCTTCCGCATATTGTATGTTAATCATCACATGTGACTAGTTGATTGTTAAGAAATTAAAATTGGCCTTAATTAGTTATTAAGTGTAGATCACCCTATTCAACCCCGCCCCTCTAGGGTTAGGATCCCGGACTTTCAGAGATAATGTAGATAGATTCCATCTTGACCATTGGATGTTCCCACAGTCCTACTACCACGTACTCAAGACACCGAGGTGTTGACCTACAGTTGGCCTCACTCATTGGTCACTCAAAGTAAATAAATAGATAGAAACTTGAGTTCATCAATGTCTCAGGATTGAGAGTCTATTGCTAGGGAATTATGAGAGTAAACCTTAAACTCGAGACAGTATTCCATAAGGTGCTACTCATGGTCCTTCAATACATCCAATGCACCAGCACCGTGATCTAAAATCTTACATTCTAATGATCAAGACAAATCATACTATCTCATAGTGATCAAAGTGCTGCAACCTTATCAGATGAGATGCCCAGTCTCATCACCGGTTGTGAAGATATTTAAGTATAAGAGTTGTGACACATGTCTCCCGTGTGTGGATCTCATCCATACACATATATCACATCTAATATACTAATGGGACCCAGTTCATCTCATGAACTATTAGGTCATATGTATTGGTCATGTGCATTAAGTAGTAAAACACCATTCATCTCATGAAAGGAAAGCATGATATTATTGATAAATAAAGAAATTAATCAATTTATTACATCATCTGATGGATTGAGCCCATACAATCTAACACTGTGCATGTGATTTGTTGAATTTTAACATCTAAAATTGTATTCATTTTTTGATGATATCTATTTCTCTATTAGTATGTATTTTTCCTTCGTTTAATCACAGGCCTCCAAATCACAATTCCTTATTTTTTAAAATACAACAAAATAGGTGTCAGAATCTCCTCTCTCTCCAGTTCTGTAGATTTTGGGCAGAGAATCAAAATCATTTTGGCCTTTCCTATTTTCTTGACATTTTATATTCGGATTTATGTTTTTCATGGTTTTATGTGATTTGTAGTTGTTCATCTTCGATTGGAGTTTGAATATCATTTTGAGAATTTTTTTGCTATTTTTCTTTTCATGTTGAATGTGGTAAAGCCATGGGATTTTATTAGAGGTTCTGCAAGTTTGAGTGATTTGAACCTTACTACAGGGCTTACATATCTTTTAATGGAAAATGGATTATGGATGGTAGGGTATTTTGAGTTCCTAAAGAAGTTTATTATTATTATTATTATTTTGTTTTGTTTTGATGTTGTTGTTGTTGTTATTCTGTGGGTTCTAGCTTTATTCTTAACTCTTTTATTTTTTGCAGTATTCTATGTTATAGACCAAGATGCATTCAATTGGTAGGACATAGATTTATTTACTATGAATTATTTGATGCATTTTTGTATGTTGAATGCTATAATATTTATATATCTGTGACAATTTCAAGTGATTGAGGTTTTTCTTTGGTTTCTTATGAGGGTAGTGTTAATCACAAACCACCTTAGCTAGGTTACTTTTCTATCCACATTGTGTCTTTCAATTCAAAATATCATAACTGATGGTGTTATTTGGGGTAAAAGTGATGTTGATTTGAGGTTAAGAAAAAAGAAGAAAAAGTTGAGAAGAAGTATCCCACTTAATAACATTTCAAATTTTTACACTACTGTAAATGTAAGTACAAAATATAATGATCAAGTCTACACTCTGTAACAATATTCTAAAATAATTGATTGTAAAGGAAAATCTAAAATAATTGATGATTTGCATAGTCAAACCATTATTATATATTATATTATAATGAAGCCGACTGTAGAAGTCAGAGATTGCGATCTTTAATTTTAACCCCTCTAACGATTACCACACTCCTCCCTCTAAAAGATTCTTCAATGTTGTTACTCATCAAGCCTTTATTTCATTTCACTACAGTAACTCCTTAGCTTAACTCCACATGCATGTTCCCTCTTCAAATCCTAATCAAAATTAAAGACTCCACATGCAAAGTCCTCTTCAAATCAGCATTTAGGCGGAGTTGGACCGTGTGACAAATGTGTTTGGCCATATTAGGATCTATCCTATTATGAGAAATCTTTCGGGGCTCTTTAAAATAAGAATGATAAATAATATATTTGTACCTTTTAGATTTGTTTTTCTCTTAAAAGAATTTTTTTTTTAAAATTTAAATTTTAATGTATATTCATTTTTTAGCCCGGGCGTTTGTTGCTAGTAACAATGGTACAATTGTATTCATTTTTTGATGGTACAATTGGGCTTTTGGGTGTCTTCAGATGGGTTCATAGTATCTCCTCTAGGTCACTAAAAAAAAAAAAAAAAACACACAATGGTACAATTGATTGAATAATGCAGGTGGTGGTTGAAATTTTTTTTAATATAGGCCCATCCTCTATTTAAGGTCATGCGTACAAACTCTTCTTGGCTAGATTCATTAGATTACTCATTTGTCAACATATATGGGACACATTACTTAATAGATAAGAGATGTGTTAAAATTAGGGATGCAAACAGGTTGATTTTAAGGTGCAACCATGGTCCAAAATCACATATTGGAAAATAGTTTCTGATTCTATACCCATGAGTTTAGATCCGAATTTCTTCAGTATGCAAATAGGTTCTATAATTTATTTATGGGGTGTTTGATCGGAGGTCCCTCAACGCATGACTTTATGGCAAACGGTCCACAAACTAAACTCATGTAGCCAAAGGTCCTCTCACACATTCTCATATCTGATATGTCTAATTTACCCTTTCTTTAAATTATGCCCCATGATTAGTGGGATATCCCATTAGTAATAGTCAACTACCATTTAATTGGCCACAATCAATGAAATCTCAATAATGAGATTTTCAAATAAATCATAAAAACACACAAATAAAATTTTAAAATAATGTAAATAAATTTTAAAAAATGGAATAATTTCAAAAAATGCAACAAATTAAAAAAAAAATGAATTTAAAAAGAACGCAAAAAAAATTAAAAAGACGCAAATAAATCTTAAAATATCCAAATAAATTTCTAAAAAATATAAATAAATTTCAAAAGATCAAAATAAATTTCAAAAAATGTAAATAAATTTCAAAAGATGCAAATGAATTTTAAAAGACTTAAATAAAATAAAAAATGCAAATAAATTTAAAATAATGCAAATACATTTGCCAAAAATAAGATAACCCAATTTTCCAAATTAGCGAAAAATTTGGCAAAAACTCAACTATTTTTGTCAAAACTCAGTTAAATGTATTTCAAAAAATACAAATAAATTTCAAAAGACACAAATAAAATTAAAAAAACAAATAGATCTAAGAAAACAAATAAATTTGCCAAAAACACAGAAAGATTAGTTCAAAAACTCAGTTAAAATTTTAAAAATGGAGATGAGTTTGTCAGAAACTCAGCTTTATTTTTGAAAAACTCAATAAATTTGCCAAAAACTCAGATAGATTTTGTTTAGAATTTAGATAAATTTGTTCCAGAACTTAGATAAATAGCCAAAAACTCAGATAGATTTATTCTGAACTCAGATAAATTTGTTTCAAGGCTCAGATAAATTTGCGCAAAACTCAAAGAAATTTCACAAAAAATAAAAAAACTCAGACAAATTTGACAGAGCCAGCAAACCGCACAGGTCCAGAACACCACTCTCCCTAAAAGAGGAAAACCAAGAAATAAAAACCAATGCAGCTAAAGGCGCACCGATTGAGAAGAGAGGTTGATTTCGCCCAAAAGAAAAGGATAACAACGAGGAGAAGAAGCACATTTGCAACAAGCATGATCAAGCTGTATCCAGCCTGTTCAAAGAGAGACCACATGGTGCTTGAAACCATGAAAAGATAAATCCCAATATCTCGACGCTTCCATAGAAGAACATCGGCAACTGTTACAACAAGGATTTGAAAGAATTAGTCGATGCGAGTATCGGATCCGAAACAGAGAGATGGAGATGCTGATAACGGACTGAAGAAGTATAAAATCATCTATTTGATTGTTAGAGCCTTTTGACTCAGTTGAAGTTGGTTAGGAAATAAGATCTTCTCCGGCGAGGACGAGTCGGCAGCGGCGACGCAGTCGAATCAGCTGGAGCAAACAGACGAATAAAAGGTTCTGTTACAAAACCTATAACTTGAAGAAGAAGAAAAGGGCTTTGGCCAGGTTCTATCCATGTTCGGATTGAAGAAGAAGAAGAGGGAGAATGAAAGATTTAAAATTTTAAAATTTTAAAATTTTATGCTTGATCAGTTGAAAGGGCAAATCAGTCATGAAAATGTCTGAGGTAGCGTATCTAGGGACCTCTCGCCGAAATATGTCCAGCTGCATATACTACAGGCCTTATAGGAAAAGTTGATGGACTGGAGGCCTTACAAGACCTCTATGAGAGACCTTTTGCTAATTTACTCTTCATTTTAATACCTAATGTATCCCCAAAATCAATAGTCTCTCAACCACCATAGGTTGTTAAACCGAAATGGCACTTTTGTTTATTTCTTTTATCCTTATATGCATAATTTCAAAAGCTTATACTCAAAATTTCTTTGTAAAGCATGTAACATAAACGATTGTACTTAATGGGAGAGAATAACCCTACATAAATCCAAATTGATCATAACGACAATCAACAAATGTACTTATAATTGATTATGATTTAGCTAATCCATACAAGGCCCACCGTTGGGTTTATGAAAGTTTCAAATTACATGATTATGTATCGGGGTGGTGTTGGGGGAACAGACAAATGTAAAAAAAAATATTATTTTTTAGAATTTGCGAGGGGTGGTGGTGTTTGGCTCTATGTAAAAGAAATATTGGGGGAATGGGCAAATGTATATATATATATATATAAATTAACTTTTAGGATTTGAGGGGGGATTCAAATTTTTTTCAGATATGGGTGGGGGCTTCAGTCCCCAAGACTTTATACTTTAGTCCACCCCTAGTCATGTGCATGAGAGAGTTATTGAGAGAAATCATAAGAGACTTGAGGTGAAATAATGATATTTTTGTAAATGATAATATACTCATTTTTGTTTAATGGATGTAAGGGCAAAGCTATCAATTTATAAAAAAAAAAAAATTATACACAAATCTTATGGTGGCTGTCCATTCTTGTTAAGAATATTGATTTTGGGGACATAAAATGTATTAAGAAGAAAAAGCAGGGGCTTATTTACTAATACTAAAACCTCAGGAGTTTATTTACAAATCCTACGAACCTCAGGGGATATATACAAAAAACTCTAAATTTTTTTCCTTTCAAGCTATACATTTTAGTTCAAATTTAATTCAAACTTATTCATATGAGATTCTTGATTAGCAATGCTCCACAACAATGTGGTATACCTGGTAGGGGATGGATAGGTTAAGACAAGGATTGTGATTATTCAAACTATAAGTAAAGACCAAATGCTCATTACTCTTAATTTTAGGAGCTAGGATTAATGTCAATATCTTGCAACTATCTGTATAGTCTTCTGTATTTTTAGGCAAATCGATCAGCTTAATTGGCCCTTTATTTTTGATAAAGTGTGCAATTGAAACATTTCAACGTTGATCTTTTAGTGACTTCAACCACAGTCCAAGGGATCTTTTGATTCAACTGTTCGGATCGATCCAAGTGGGTCCCACAGTGGAGATACTCCGGGATACGCTGTGCTTCGTGGCATACTATATTAACATGTATAAAATTGTACAACTTTTTGTATGTTGACCATCGATATGGCCCACAAGAAGTACGGTCCTGATCTTCTGGCCACTGCCATGAATGTTGTAGAAGATAGGACGTACAAGGTCTGGCAAGGGAGGATTCGACAAATCATTTTCTTTTACTGCCATCACTCAGAGGTCACGTGACTATCGAAGCATTGAAAATTAAGGAGCCGTGCTACATAGCCCGATTTTGTCCGTGGCTCGGGCACGACTCCCACCGGGAGCCGCACCACTTCCACTTGGAGCCATTGGATTTCAGGTTTCCGTGAAATCCAACGGCTCTCCCGGGACAAAAATCTCGGGCTCTGTAGACTTTTTCAAAATTAAGTGCCACACCCACAATATTAGCTGTGGGCCAGATTCCAAATAAAATGATCTGGGCCGTCCATCAGATTCCAAATGGCAAGTATAAACATTCAGGGCACATTTGGTGAACTGAGGAAAATTCTTAGTTTAGAGGATTCCATCTCTAAGAATAATGATATCCTCATGTATGATTTATAAGGAGAATTTTAGGTTTGACATTGAAAGAGGATTCCACGGTCCACCCAATAGTAGAATATATGATCCAATAGTAGTAAGTTTTTTGGAAATAAGTTAAGATCCATGAAGAATCATGACCTCAACTTTTTACTCAAAGTACTTTTTGGCCATCTAGAGTATTTGAATAGTTCAGATCGTGCGAAGGGGCCCCACAAAAATACACAATTAATATTTTAGAATCTTGACATTTTTGCAAAAATCTCGATATCTAGACATGATCAACGGTTGAAATTTTGATCAACTAGCTGTTTTTGACTTCACAGAGACATCTCACAGTTTAGATCATGATTATGGGCCCCACAGGAACCAAGAAATCGAAAAAAAACACACTGTTTTTCATCATGTTTTTTGCATTGTGTGAAATCAACGGTCTATAGTTTTTGGCCAAGTTCTCATGATCCATGATGAATCAGGCTTCTAAATTTAGACCTATAGCTGTTTTAGGCATTTTGAAGAGATTGGACGGTTTAGATTTCACAAATGGACCCCACATAATTCCAAAAATCACCATCCAACGGCCTGGATGTGTTTGTAAATATCTCAAAATTTATGAGAAATCAACGGCTACTATTTGATCAAGTAGCCGTGTTTGGCTATGTTAAGAGGATGATCGGTTTGGATTGTGATTTTATGGCCCATATAAATGAGAAAATCGAAAAAACCGATCTGCCCACAATTACCTGGCGAGTTACTGTAGCTCTGCATTTCAGTTATTTTGATGATTTTGTAAGTCTGATGGGGGGTGGTCTGACCTAGCATTACCAAGCTTCAGTGGAAAGAGGACGTCGTCTTTCCTTCATCCCAGCGTAGCCAAACGTGGTTTTTCCACGAAATGACAGAAAAGTGCCGAGGAATCCACAGAGAAGACTTTTACCAAACGTGTCCTCAAGGTTGAAGGGGTGTTGCCACTCCAGTGGAAAGGTGCCTCATCTCAAACACATTGCGCAGGTATCCATCTTATGATGTATCCATCCGTAGGTTTTTAAGTCAATATATCACTTCTAACCAGTAGCCTAACCTAACAAATAAAAGAAAAAGTCTTTAATTATAAAAGATGTTGAGAAACTTAAGGTTCGTGATAAAATGGGTTGAAGATTATTAAAGAGGTGATTGGTGGTAGGATATAAAGTGGTGAAGTAGATGAGTACTTACTTTGTTAGGGTTTGATTTACCAGAGTATTGGCTTGATATATTATTGAGTGTGGTCTGTGTTTCAAGGGTATATTTGGTATTTTGCATGAAGTTAAATATTTCTTAAATAATTATTTAGGGCTATAAAAAATATTTTAAATCCGAGAGAGGGGTGAAGAGAGTGAAATCTTAATAAACTATGATCCTAACTTTTAGAAACAGTGGTGGAACCATGTAAATCTTTTTGTGTTCCTTTTAATTTAATTATTTATTTGTTGGTTTGGATTTCGTTTCACAGACAATATGATAATCATTTGCCAGTAGAGGGAGTTTACTTGATGGCTATATATTTGTGAGTTTTTGCTTCTACTTTTAGCCACTTCAATACAAAGACATTACTTTAAATTCCTAAGACTCCAATGTCATTCAAACAAATGGGTGATGGTGGAAGAGAATTTCTTTCAGCCATTCACCACTTTTCTCTAACATTGATTTTCAATGTTGATGGAAGAAGCATGTCAGGAGAAGATCATTGTGAAGCCTCTCATTGAACAAAAGAATCATTATTAACTGGTTAAATGTGATTTAAGTAGTGTTTTTCTTCAAGAGACCATATCTTATATGTAAAATTTTAAAAAAGGACTCCATATTATTCATTTATACTCAACCTCCATTGGTGAACAATTAAATTAATAACCATTTATCTGTTGAGGAGTGGGTTCCACCAAAAGGAAGAGTATTAAAAGTATTTATGCGGCCTCTACTAATATTTTGAGATTGGAATTGTATTAAGACCAAGCAATTATGAGTTCGAATCCTAAAAGAAATAATCGGGCTGTAAATAATTATGCTTGTCGCCAAAAGTTTGAGGAGCAATAATAAGAGAAATAAATTAAATAAAGTCAAATAAGAAATCAACGAGCATTTTGAGACCACACAATTATACAAGCAAAACGCAGATCTCATAACGGACAAGTTAAAATCAATTCCGTTTTTCCATTAACTACATATCCTTCTTCATTCTTCTTCTGTGGGCAATACAGGTTAGGTTAGCTTGGCCCACTACAGATAGGGATAAAGATTGCTTGATCCATTTTAAAAATGGGCCTGATAGGACGAGTTCTATCTATAGACATCCCGAGTCAATCCAAACTGTTTATTTTAGCCCAATTTGACCCTTGTTCCGCCCCTAGAAAAAAGCAAGTCCAAACCATGCTTATTTAGTTCTTGGGCCTAATTTTGAATGTCCATGCCCCACGGCCTAACATGCAAGTTAAAGCCTATCTCATTCATAAAATGTAAGGATTCTGCCCATACAACCGTCCTTTGTCCTAACATTCGCTTGTCAATGAATTGAAGTTTAATAAATTTCTGCGGAGCTACTTGTGCGACGTTGCATATATTATGATGATGAAAAAAACTGTTTTCGGGTACCACCGGTCAAGTAGTGAATAATTAAGGTGAAAATTGAAGGAGAGAGAGAATTTATAGTGGTTCGGTCAGTGTGACCTACGTTCACTCCAAACTGATGATTTTACTTCTCCGATGTAGAGATTACAGGTCGGGAGAATACAATAAATGTGCAAAGAAATTACTTGCCCCCCAATACCGGTCGGGCTCTTTGATTTATAGTCTTCCCCTAACAGATGGGGATGACTCTTCAGCAACGGGCGCTCCATTCTGGCGGAGTCTTCGAATTGCCCTCAACAAACGAGGCAGGTATGATCTCTTCCGTAAGACCTGGTAAAAGCGGGTTAAAGGAACGGCGCGGCTGCTCTGACTTCGTCACTTTGCGGATCTGGACCCGGCCTTTGATATGTGGATTTGGACCTGGACTTATCACGGACTCGGTTCACTTGGGCCTGACCCACCATCATGGACTGAGTCACTTGGGCCTGACTCGTCATGGTGGACTGAGTCACTTGGGCCTGACCCATCATTTGCCCCTCAATGCCTCGCGCCAAAGGAAATTTTAAAAGTGAGGCATTTTGAATATCGGGCTTGCTTCATTTCGAGCACTCCTAGCCTTCCCAGACACTGTCAGTCTCTTTTTGCTCAAGGTTCTTTCCCTCTTTGAATTTCATAGAAGAGTTTTTTTGGTTTAGGGTTCTTTCCCTCTTTGAATTTCATAGAAGAGTTCTTTTGGCTTAGGGTTCCTTCCCTCTTTGAAAACCCTAGGCTATTAGGCTATAAGAACCCCCTCTAAGAAATAAAATCATACAAACAGGTATTGAATCTTTTCTTGCAAGAATGGAAACCCCAGACTCCGGAGTGCAGACGGCGAAGGGTTTCAAGGTGTACGGTCAGGAGGCAGCAGAGGTGGTCGGCGACGTGAAGGCGACATCAGCGGCGCGCGGCAGCACCGCGGAGGCAGCGGCGGATGCCGGAGTTGCAGTAGCGAGGGCGCCCGCACAATAGGGGCAGGGACCCGCGCTGCATTAGCAGCGATGGCGGGCGCCCCGGGAACCCGCGTTACAGAGGAAGGGATGGCGGGCGCCCACGCTGCAGGGGTAGGGACCCGCGCTGCATCAGCAGCAATGGCGGCGGGACTGGGGAAATCATCTTGATAAAGCCTTGGGGATCCTCCTCCCCAAAGAGAGTGGTAGGATTAGCGGGGCCCCTTCTGACCCTCCTTCCTTCGTTAGGACTGGTGGACCCTCTCTGGGGACTTCTTCCAAACGAAAAGGTATAGCAACCATTTTTTTGTTTATACGATATTCCGTATCTAAGTAATACCTTTGCTTCTGCAGCAATAGACAGAGAGGTGATTGGGGCTCGCCTTTCGAGTAGGAGTACCCCTCCTTCTGGGGCTCGCCCTTCGAGTAGGAGTGCCCCTCCTTCCAAGGTGGCGAGGGTAGACAGCACCTCAAGGGGGAACTCTCCACCAGTGACTTTCAAGGCGAGCTCTATCGCATCCACCCCTTTAGTGGGGGCACGACTGTGTTCCCATCGGGTGGCCTCTCCCGCAGCGTCTCCTCAGCCAGCGAGTTCCTCTGCCACGATTGCTGCTCCGGAGTCTTCTTCTCCGACTGTACCTTCTGCCACTCATTCGTGTCCCTCACACTCGAGGGCTCCTGCTGGGGCACCAGCTTAGGTTGGTCCCATGCTGGGCAATCCGCTAGTGATTCGGGAAAAGCTCGGGAGATTTGTGTTTCCTCATGAGGTTACACAGATCAATGCTTTGGGTACCGAGAGGGTCATTGACACATTCTTAGAGGGTCTGGCTCAGGTAAAGGCTTACTGTTTCCTTTTCTCCAGACTTTCATTTTTTTTTATATATGCGTACTCTTATTTTCTTTGAATCTTATTGCTCCAGGCTTCCACTGCGTCCGTCTGCTTGTTGTCAAGGGCCCGACATAACAGTCAGCTGAAGTAGGAGAATGAGAGTATGCAAAAGGAGCTCTCCATTGCTCGAAGGAAGATTGTTGCTCTTGAAGTTGCTGGAAGAGCTTCCGAGGCCGATCTCACAACGGCCCGCGAGAGGACGACTGGGTTTGAGAATGAGCTCTCGGTAGCCCGCGAGAGGGTGACCAAGGCAGAGGCTGAGCTAGTGAAGGCCCGCGAGAGGGCTTCGCTCAGTGAGGCTGAGTTAGTGAAGGCCCGCGAGAGGACTTCGCTCAGTGAGGCTGAACTTACACATACCAGCGAGAGGGCGTTGCTCAGAGAGACTGTCGTGGTGACAGAGATGAAGGCGGTACACGATAGAGCTTCTCAGGCTGAGAAGAAGTTAGCAGATGGTTTCGCCGATGCCTTCATTGATGGCTACGAGGAGCTTCGGGGGAAGATCTCTACTGCCTTTCCAGATATTGATTTCTCAGGCTTCGTGCCGACTGAGGCGCCTGATGATAGCAGTGGCCGCTCCGACGAGGATGATGATGATGACGCTGGGGATGATGTTGAGGATTATGATGAGGATGAAGAGGGCAGCTCTGAGAGTGATTAGGGGGCAAGGGTTTTTGCTGTACTCCTTTTTTTTTTTTTTTTTTAGGAAGGCAACTTACAGCCTAACTTTTGGTAATTGAATAAAAATATAAGGATCATTTCTCACAAAATGTAGTGTTTTATTCCTCCATTCCTTACTGCTTGAACAATTTCAATGAAAAAGTATAAACAACAAAACACAACTTAAACCCCACACCTTCACTACTCTGGCTACTCTGGCTCTTTTAAAATGTCACTGATAGTACCTCTTCAAATGTTCCGCGTTCCATGGATGGAGTAAGACCTTTCCTTCAGAATTTTGGATTTTGTAGGTGCCTAGCCTTACTACTTCTGTTATGAGGTACGTCCCCTCCCAGTTTGGTCTCAACTTTCCTTCGCGAGAGTCCTTTGTGGCGAGGACACCTTTTTGAGGACTAGGTCTCCCGGTTGAAAGGAACGAGGCTTCACCCTTGAGTTGTAGTACTTTGCCATGCGCCGTTTGTACTCCACATTACGGACCATAGCCATCTCCCTTGCCTCCTCTATCAAATCGAGGTTGATGCGGAGTCCTTCCTCGTTGGTGACAGGGTCATGGTGATGGACCCTTGAAGAGTGTACACCTATCTCGACAGGGATGATTGCCTCAGTCCCGAAAGCGAGAGAGAAAGGGGTTTCCCCAGTGGGAGTTCTCGGCGTGGTTCGATAGGCCCATAACACTCCTGGGAGCTCGTCAACCCAAAGACCCTTCGCTCTTTCGAGCCTTGTTTTTAGGTTGCGAAGGACCGTTCTTACCATGACTTCTGCCTGCCCATTTGCTTGTGGGTGTGCCGGACTGGAATGAGGCTGCTTTATATGGAGGTCGGAGCAGAAGGTGTTGAAGAGTATGTTATCAAACTGCTTGCCATTGTCGCTAACAATGGCGTAAGGTATCCCAAAGCGACAGACTAGGTTTTCCCAGACGAAGTCTTTTACCTTTGAGTCTGTTATTTTTGCTAAGGGTTCTGCCTCCGCCCATTTTGTGAAGTAGTCAATGGCGATGACTACAAACTTGCACTGTCCTCTGCTCAATGGAAGGGGGCCCAAGATATCAATGCCCCATTTGGAGAAAGGCCACGGGCTTAAAATTGAAGTTAGCTACTCCGGTGGCTGCCTTGGCACAGTGGCGAAGCGTTGACACTTGTCGCATTTTTTGAAAAATTCTTTGGCGTCCTTCACCATGGTAGGCCAAAAGAATCCTTGCCTAAGTGCTTTGTGGGCAAGGGAGCGCCCTCCAGAGTGATTCCCGCAGATCCCTTCGTGAATTTCACGGAGGGCGTAGTCGGCTTCCTCAGGTGAAAGGCAGCGCAGCAGAGGTAAGCAGTAACCTTTTTTGTAGAGCGTGTCTTGCAGGAGAGTGAACTTTGAAGCCCTCATCCTAAGTTTTTTGGCCTAGAGGGGATCATCTGGCTCTGTACCTTCTTGGAGGTTTGCCCTTGTGGGGGTCATCCAGTTTGACTCATC
The DNA here is from genome assembly GCA_003546025.1 of Camphora micrantha. Lineage (NCBI taxonomy): Eukaryota > Viridiplantae > Streptophyta > Magnoliopsida > Laurales > Lauraceae > Camphora > Camphora micrantha. The sequence goes on along the minus strand of QPKB01000004.1, from coordinate 49,194,416 downwards.
CGTTGCACAATTGATGTTTGTAGTACTTACATCTAACTTACTCGGCTCCAACTGGTGCCCAATGAATGTTGGTTCGGCGGATGAGGCCTCCAACGATGAGGCGAGCCTGGCGAGGGTATCTACTGTCATGTTTTCCCCTCGAGAGATGTGACAGATCTGGAAGCATTGGAAACGCGAGATCAACCTTTTCACCATGCCAAGGTACTCTTGTATTCTTTCCTCTTTTGCTTCGAACTCCCCATTTACTTGATTGACCACCAGTTGTGAATCACTGTAAGCAACAAGGGACAAGGCGTCCATCTCTATCGCCAATCTCTGACCAGAGAGGAGGGCCTCATATTCTGCTTCATTGTTAGAGGCAATAAAGTGGAGTTTTATTGCGTACTTAATGGGCGTAGCATCAGGGCTAATTAGGATGAAGCCAGCTCCACTTCCTTCACTGGTTGCCTAGCCATCAACATATAGTCTCCAAAGCGGCTGTGGCGAGAGAATCTGATCACCTGGATAGGGCTGGACGCGCAAGGGGTCTCTGGCGTCTGGTGAGGAGGTCCCCTAGGCGCCCAGGCCTGAGGGGGAGGCCTCCTGGGCGCCCAGGGGGCTCTGGGCGCCTGAGGAGGAGGTCCCCTGGGCGCCCAAGCCTGAGGGGGAGGCCTCCTGGGCACCCAGGGGGTCTTGTGTGTCCAGGGCCTCAGAATGTGGAAGAGGCTGGGAGCCCTGGGTGCCCCTCTGGATGTCTTCTATAGGTGGCAGATTGATTTGGGTGCCGGGGTCGACAGAGTATGTAAATTCAGCTACGAAGTCGGCCAGGGCTTGTGCTTTGATGGCGGCCCTTGGCTGGTACTGGACATCGAACTCGCCTAGTTCTACTGCCCACTTGACAAGTCTCCCGGATACGTCCGGCTTTCCGAGTATTCTTTTCAGAGGCTGATTAGTAACTACAACAATTGTATGGCTCTGAAAATAATGTCGCAGCCGCCTTGCCGTCGAGATGAGGGCGAGTGCCAGTTTTTCCAACTCTGAGTATCTGGGCTCTGCCCCTCTGTATGCTCTGCTTACATAATAGATGGGCTTTTGCACTCCATCATGATTTCTGATGAGGACAGAACTGACTGCTGAGGGAGAAGCAGAGAGATACAAATATAACACCTCGCCGGGTGCAGCATGTGAAAGAAGAGGGGGAGCGGCCAAGTAGGCTTTAAGCTTCTGGAATGCCTCCTCAGCCTCGGGTCCCTATTCGAAAGTTTTCCTGAGGATTTTGAAAAAGGCAAGCACTTGTCTACAGACTTGGAAACAAATCTGTTAAGTGCTGCAACCCTTCCATTGAGGTGCTGCAGCTCCTTGGTGGAAGTGGGCGACCTCATGTCCAATATAGCCTTGATTTTATCGGGGTTTGCCTCTATTCCCCTCTGGTTGACCATGAAGCCCAAGAATTTCCCCGACCCCACGCCGAAGGCACACTTCTTAGGATTCAACTTCATGCGATAGAGCCTGAGAATACTGAAAGTTTCTTGGAGATGGTCGATGTGATCTGCGGCGGCGAGGCTCTTCACCAACATGTCGTTCACATAAACCTCCATGGTCCGCCCAATCTGTGAGTGAAACATTTTGTTCACTAGGCGTTGGTAGGTTGCACCTGCATTTTTCAACTCGAAAGGCATGACCCTGTAGCAATAGGTCCCCTTCGGGGTGATGAACGACGTCTTCTCTTGATCTGGGGGATGCATGCTGATCTGGTTGTATCCAGAATAAGCATCTAGGAAGGAGAGGAGTTCATGTCCTGCTGTGGCGTCGATGAGGAGATTCAATCCTGGGCAATGGGAAGCAGTCCTTTGGACATGCCTTGTTAAGGTCAGTGAAGTCGACGCATAGGCGCCACTTCCCATTCGCCTTTGTCACCATCACGATATTCGAGAGCCATTCAGGGTATGCTACCTCCCTGACAGCTTCATTCTCTATTAGCTTCCTGACCTCCTTGTCCATTGCTTGGGCCCTTTCAGTGGAGGCGCCTCGTAGCTTGTCAAGGATAGGCTTCAGGATAGGCTTGTGGCGGGGGTCGACATTGAGGCGGTGAGTGGCGACTTCAGGATCAATCCCTTCAAGATCCGCATGTGACCATGCTAAGGTGTCCATGTTATTCTTTAGAAAGTTGGTCAAGCGGCGGACCAGATCCTCAGGAAGAGAAAAGCCAATGTATACTCTTCTATCGGGGAGGTCTTCATTTAAGACCATAGGGGTGAGTGCTTCAACTGGTTCTCCCCTTTCTGTAGTGGCCTCGTCTCTCGGGTCCAAGACATCAACTTGCAACGCCTCCTGCGTTTTCTTGGCTTTCATTGAGGAGACGTAGCATTCTCTTGCTGCTACCTGGTCCCCCCTTACTTCCTCGATTCCATTCGGGGTTGGGAAGCGGAGGATGAGATGGTAGGTGGAGAGGACGGCTCTTAATGCATTAAGAGTAGGCCGTCCCAGTATGATGTTATAGGCTGAGGGGCAATCTATCACTAGGAAGTTGACCATTGTAGTGGAACTTCGAGGTGCCGCTCCGGCTGTGATTGGAAGTGTGATTACCCCTAAGGGATATACTTTCTCTCCTGAAAAGCCGATGAGGGGGGATTTGACAGGCTGCAGCCTCTCCCGACCCAGTTTCAGCTTATCATAAGCTTCTGCAAATAGGATATCTGCAGAGCTACCACTGTCTACCTGAAAATTGGCGATGGTCATTGTGAGCACCAGAGGGTCATCATGGGGATGCTGGATCCCTTCTAAATCCTTATCTGAAAAGGATATGACTTCGTTAGTGCCCAGCCTAAGCGCCTTGGACAGGCGTGCCTCATCAGGATGCCTTGCCTTTCTGACGTGGGCCTTCATGGCCGAGAGCAATTCTACATTCCTCCCGAGATGGTTCGGATCTCCCCGATTGGTTGCTAGTCCTCCAAATTGCGAGGTGATGGTGGTGGCAGTGCTTGCCCCCTACCAGCAACATACTGGCGCAAGTGGCCACGCTGAATGATAAGTCCAAAATATCACATATTTAATTAATTAATTCATATAAATCTGTGGGCTTAATTAAAATAAAATACATTGAATTCATAGATTTGCACAAAATCATGCAATTAGACTCTTTTGGTTGAATTTAAGTAAAAATCTCTTAAAAATGCATGTCTTGGTGAAATTATCAAATTCTGCATTTTTTTAGCCCCATGCATAGTGGTAGGACCCGATCCAAATTTGTCAAATGATTTTTGACCATGTGATTGATCACAAGTGGACTCCACCCTGTTTGAGCACTTTCATTCACTATCATTAACTTAACCAGGTAATGCCGGTGGGATTTAATTTTATTGCATGTAGATAATCACCATACATCATCATGCGACTTGACTTATAATATGGGACCCATTGTTTGCATTTAAGTCCGAGTAAATAGTATCCAAAAGTTAGGTTTTATACATGGGATGATTATTAATTTAATAAATTTATACACTCTAGTGAACCATGCATGTTATGACCCACTCAGTGGGCCCACATTAACACCACTATCATCATGTTTATAAATTGTCTTATGTGTAGGCCAAAATGGGACCGCAATGGAGATGCACATCCATGGATCATTCCAAGTCATTACAAGGCGTAGTGGGACCCATTCCTATTGCTAGTTTGAAAAAAATCTCAAGATGCAGTTTTGGAAAATTTCAATAGAAATTGAAAGAAGGAGAATGTCCAAGCCACCTCAAATTCACAAGATTTCAAGTCCAAGTGGGCCCATTTTCAATAGAGAATCAAGCCAAATCAAGGAGATTTTAATGGGCCCAAGTGAAAAGTTTCAAAAGGATGGAAGAGTCCCATACGGTTTTGTACAACAACAAGAGATAAGGAACCCAATTTCAAAATCAAAACAATTGCTCAAGATCCAAAATTCAAGGAGCTCAAAATCTTTTTTCTATTCCATTAAATCTCCCCTTTATTCTCTCCCATCTCCACTCTCTCTCACGTGGAACTCTCCCCTCCCCTCCTAATTTTTCTCCCTTTATTCTCTCCCTCTCAATCTCTAACTATCTCATCTCTCTTTCCCTATCACTCATGCACAAGACCCCATCTCTCCCTTGGACGTTTTGATATTTTTTTCCTTTCTCTCTCTCTCTCTTTCTATCTTCACTCTATCACACGGCCATCATTCTCTCTCCCATTAATCTCTTTCCATTTTTTTTTTCCTCCATCTCCTACATCTCTCACTCACCTATTATACGAGGCCAAAGAAAAAAATTGATGTGTGAAGGAAGAAGAAGGATGGAGGGGTAGATTTGCTGCTTGTAATCTAATGAGAAAGGGTGTAAGTTGACTTATTATTATTGATTGATTATGGGTGAGCAATTTTAATTCAAAATTTGATTTTCAATTTATTAATTTATTTTCTTTATTTATGTCTTTTTGATGCCTTATTTTTGAATGATATGTTGCATGCTCAAAGGCCGCTAAATACTGAAAATATTAGAAGGAGACTAGAGTCTTTATGAAATTTCTCAATATTAATAAATCTGATTTTTTAGATTTTGGGTCCTTAATGAAATCACCCATATTTTCAGTATTTAGAAAACAACTGAACCCTGACCCTTAGATTGCAAGGCTCTCTTTCAATCTTGAATTTCAATTTAATTATTTCTGAATTTTTAATCTCTCAAATTGGTTTTCTGATTATTTTTATGGTGAATGCAGTTTTTAGTATAGATCTATTAGATTAGGTCTCTAGTTTAGGATTTTATTCTTTAATTCGGATTGTAATTAATTTTATTCAGATTTGTAATTAATTTTTAATTGGAGTAGTTTTTTTTATATAGATTTTTGATAGGCTAGCACTAGTTTTCCAATATGACAGGTACATTGTGATCATTGGCTCCCTGTGGATCGACCCGGTTTCACCGGTTATTACTACAATCGTGACGACCCTACACTTGGGGCACGATCACTGAATGAGATCCTCAATCTGCCGCTTGAGGTCATAACAGTCATCAGTGTCATGGCCATGGTTGTGATGGAAGCGACAGTACTTGGTCGGGTTCCGGCGGTTCGGAGGAGACTTCATCTTCCCAGGCCATTTTATGGCAGGGTCATCTTGTATTTGGAATAAGATGTGCTCAACAGTGGCATTGAGAGGAGTGAACACTTGTTTGTCTCTCTGCGGGGCAGGACCGAGTCGGTCCCTGACAGGTACCCTCTCAGTCCTGCTTCGCTTGTTGCTTGTTTCCTTCTTTCCATCTCTGTCCAGCTCCTTCCCCTTGCCCTCTGGTCTAGAGGACTCTCCTCGCTTGGCCCTTGTGATGTCTTCAGTATTCATGTACTTCTGGGCTTTCGCCAGCAATTCCGGAAAGCTCTTTGGCGGGTGCTTCATCACCGAGAAGAGGAAACTCGATGAGCGGAGGCCTCCTAGAAAGGCTGTCATGGACACCTTATCGTCAGGCTCTTCGACCTGAAGTACCTTCTCGTTAAAACGAGTGAGGTAACTCCAGAGACTCTCATTCTTGTCCTGCTTTATACTGAGCAGGTGTGTGGCAGGCTTCTGGTGGCGGCGCCCTCCGATAAAGTGCGAGACGAATGACTTGCTCAACTCTCCAAAGGTGGCGATGGAGGTTGGGGTGAGGTTGGCAAACCATTGCCGAGCGGAACCCTTCAATGTAGTTGGGAACGCCCTGCACATTATCTCATCAGGGATATTATGCAGCTGCATTTTGGTTTTGTACGTCTCTAGGTGGTCCAATGGATCCTTCCTTCCATCGAAGGTCTCCACGGATGACATCTTGAACTTCCGAAGGAGTGGGTAGTTCACCACGTCGGGTTTGAACAATGTATCCGTTCGCTCGACCAAATAATCTACCGTCTCCAGTGCCTGCGCCCTTATGGCGTTGAAGACATTGCCCAGTTGATCCTGCATTTCTTTTATCTTTTCCGCCCAGTGATTGCCGGGTTCCCTGGATCGATTGTAGAAGTGACTCCCCACCTCTATGCTTTGGTTTTCGCTTTCCTCCTCTTGGAAATGAGGTTCCTCCCCATTAGAAATAGAGGGAGGAGGTGGAAGTCCGCCATGATTCGCTCCACCTGGAGGTGGGGGTCCTCCAAGCTGGGCTCCACCGGGGGGCGGAGGAACTCCGTGATGGGCGCGACCTTGAGGGTCGACCAATAGTACTCCAAGAGGGGCACCATAGGGAACTCCCTGAGTGCCTTGTTGCGCCCCGGTCTTAGGCGCCACGGGGATGGGTGCCCAGGCCTTGGGCGCCATGTGGATGGCCGCCTGAGCGAGGCACTCCCCTGCGAGGAGCCGTTGGATGTCCCTGGCGAGGCGCTCCTTGCGGTACTCCTCCTTGCCCAGCGAGTATGAGCTGTAGGATCTGCTAGTTTTGGGCTACCGGCTGCTGCATTGTCTCCAACATTTGTTGGGGAGTGAGAGCAGGAGCGGTAGCGTTTGGAGAGGATTATTCGGTGGAGGATCATCCTCTCCCTCTTGCCTGGGATTGTCTTCTTGTCGCCTCGTTGATCTAGTGGTGGTCACCATAGTTTTGAAAATGAAGTGAGAAGTTAGTTTATCCCACAGACGGCGCCAAACTGATGATGCCAAAAACTGTTTTCGGGCACCACCGGTCAAGTAGCGAATAATTAAGGTGAAAATTGAAGGAGAGAGAGAATTTATAGTGGTTCGGTCAGTGTGACCTACGTCCACTTCAAACTGATGATTTTACTTCTCCGATGTAGAGATTACAGGTCGGGAGAATACAATAAATGTGCAAAGAAATTACTTGCCCCCCAATACCGGTCGGGCTCTTTGATTTATAGTTTTCCCCTAACAGATGGGGTCGACTCTTCAGCAACGGGCGCTCCATTCTGGCGGAGTTTTCGAATTGCCCTCAACAGACGAGGCAGGTAGGACCTTCTCCGCAGGACCTGATAAAAGCGGGTTAAAGGAACGACGCGGCTGCTCTGACTTCGTCACTTCGCGGATCTGGACCCGGCCTTTGATAGGTGGATTTGGATCTGGACTTATCACGGACTCGGTTCACTTGGGCCTGACCCACCATCATGGACTGAGTCACTTGGGCCTGACCCGTCATTGTGGACTGAGTCACTTAGGCCTGATCCATCATATTACATTCTGTGACATCTTAGGGCCATGTGACATTGCATTTTTACTGATCAAAGAACTCTACAAAAATTACTTAAACTACAACCATTTAAGGACAAATGTTAGGTAAGAACATCCAAATGTCAAGAGCCCCAAAATATATACACCGGAACTAAAATAGAGCCTAAATCATTTCTTAAATAGCAAATAGACACTAAAATAGATCCTTTGTTAAAAGCCTTTGGAGATATGAGCAAATCATTTGTTTAGGTGGCCTAGAAAATTAGGCCCATGTACAAACTATTGGAACTAAAATAGAGCCTAAGTCTGGCAGAAATTTAGGCATGTCAAATGTGCTGGGCAGGCACGGCCCATCAGTGATTTACCACTGGTTGTGCCGTTCCTGGAGCGGGCTGGGCTGTGCTCGGCGTGCCTCTTTAAGTATTTTTTTTTTGATTAATTTTTGCATTTTCAGTATTAAATTTAAAATTAAAATTCAAAACACAAACACTGAGAATTGCATTCTTACTATATGACCTACCAACTATCCTGACTAATTGCACATTGCACTTTGACCTGCAATTCAATCCAAAATTGAGAAGAAAAGAAGAAGAATTTAGCTTATTCTCAATGTTAGAAAGATATATAAATGATGGAATCATTGCTGAGAGAGCCTTGAAAATAGTACATGTGAAATAATTATTTGTAGAAGTCTCTTTCCTTCTCACTTCCATGATGGAATTGTCATCCTCTTATGCTTTTTTAGAGTAAATTAGCGAAAGGTCCCTCATAGAGGTCATGTAAGGTCTCCAGTCCATCAACTTTTCCTCTAAGGCTTGCAGTCCATGCAGCTGGACATATATCAGCAAGGGGTCCTTGGATACAATTTCCATGATTGATTTTCCCTTTCAACTGAGTAGGCATAAAATTTTAAAATTTCAAATCTTTTGTTCCCTATACTCATTCCTAGGTAGAGATTCTCTAAAATCCTTGGAATTCTTGAACCCTTTTCTGGATTTGAGGTGACCAGAAGTACATCTTCGCCCAGAAAGAAAACTGGAAGAGGGGTCACACTTCATCCCCTCCCGTCATTCTTCGTCAGCCGGAGACCACCTTGCTCGCCGCAGTTGTTACAGAAACCTTAAAGAGGATTCCAGAATTTCTTGTTTCCTAAGTTCAGAAGATCGCTCCCAGAGAAGATCACCACGTGCAGTCGATCTCCGCGAGGAAATAGCCGCCCTTCGGTACACGTCGCCGGAGATCCAAGGAACAGGCAACAAGAGTTGAGCGCAGGTCCACTTCGCCATTTGGTTCTTGTTCTCAGTGCAGAATAGAATAGTCTGTTATAGGAATGCAGGGAAGAAGAAAAACCCAGTTTGGGTTTATTTCGGTTTCCAAGCCAGTTCGAGTCCAGGTTAGGTCTGACCCGACCAAGTATGCGCAGAGAAGCCCAGCTAAGTGTTTGATAAATTTATCTTTGTTTTTGAAAAATTTATTTGAGTTTTTTGCAAATGCATCTGAGTTTTTAGAAAATCTATTTGAGTTTTTTGCAAATATATCTGAGTTTCTAACAAATTTATCTCAATTTTGAAAAATTTAATTGAGTTTTTGGCATATCTATTTGAGTTTTTGGAAAATTTATCTGAATTACTAACAAATCTATCTCTGTTTTTAGTGAATTTATTTAATTTTTTTTACAAATCTATCTGAATTTTTGCAAAATCTATCTGAGTTTTTTGGCAAATGTATTTACGCTTTTGAAATTTATTTACGTCTATTTGAAATTTATTTGTACGAATTTATCCCGTTTTACTTATCTCGTTAATCTGTATGACTTTCATGTTGATCCTGTTCCCATCCGGAATCCCGAAACCCGACTTTCCTAGCTTTAAGGGTAAAATAGTCTTTTTATACTAAATCTGTACCCAATATTTGATATTCTCAAAACCGGCGAAACAAATACTTTTTGGAAACTAGAAATTTCGACAATCATTTCTCTTTTCTTCGTCGAATTCATTCGAAGCCCTGAAAGCTATGATTTTGACCCAACAAGATTCTTAGGGGTGGAGCCCACTCCCCACTTGCTATATAAGAAAGACCCTTCTCTTCCCCTTTTCCATTTTTCCAGCTCAAGCAACTCTTATTTAGGGTTTTCTTCACTTTCTCTTCTCCTTCTTGCTTTTCCATCATCAAATCACCACCAACCTTGCACAAATTGAGAAATGGACTTCACCATCTTCTTTCTCTCCTTGAGAACTCTCCATTGATACTCTTAGAAGAGAAATCCATCAACTTTGAGATCCTTTTTGAGCTAGCTCTTTCCATTTGAAGGTCATCCAAGAAAGCAACCATTTCCATCTTCTAGATTTATGTTCTTGTAACCTAGAGAAGCTACATTTGCATTATTAGAAGCTCCCTCTTTCTATTTCATTGTCTTGACCGTTTTAGGGTCTGTTTTGGGGTTTTTGTGTAGCTTTTGTTCTTGGCTTGTAAGAGGTGATTAGAGGCTTGATTTCTTGATTAGAGACCCAAGACAAGTGGATGATTGGATATTTTAGGCGTTGAATGGTTTTTATGAGTAATATTGATGATTTCACTATCTCCTTTATGTTTTTATTGACTTACACTGATTTGAAATAAATGCACATTAATGAATCTTGTTAGTTCATTTACTGTATTGAAAAAGTTAGTTTATAGCTCTCATTTATTTCTTGATTATAGTACAAATGAATCCTTGTGAATGGTGGTTTCTTTTCTCTTTCTCTTTTGGTTGAATGAGGTGAAGAAAAAGGAGATTGGGTCGGTCACCATATCAGTAAGGAAGAATTTCAATTTCTGTAGGGGTGGTCACCAGGCGGTCACCAGTCGACTAACCAACCTGGCCTAGGCGACTAGCCGCCTGCTGACCGACAGGTGACCGACTTCCCATAATTTTTTGGGAATTGAGAAGGAAGAAAAGTACTGTTTCAAACTATGTTTATGAAATGGTTAGGAAGGACTGTTTTGGGAATTCAAGGGAGAAAATCTTGTCCCGGAAATATGTTGACGAGTCGAATTATCAATGTGAGTAGGATGACGGGAATGTGTTCCAATCTTAAGGAGTACCAAATTTATATTGAATTCAACATACGGGAATCCTCTTCACATTGGTTTAAATCTTGAACCCCGATACCCGACCCGGAAGATTTGAAAATTTAATTATGTTCTATTTTCCCGAAATTTATGATTTATAATTTATCATTCCCGAAAATATTGAAATTATAATTGTAGCATTTTGCTAGTCCCGATATGCACTTTTTGTTTGAAATGATATTTGTGCCTTTGAGCACCCCGTCCCGCCCGTTTATATAAGTGCATCATTGTATTTCGTACTTGTCTTGATTTCTGTTATTTGACCTATGAGTCGGCACCACTAACCTTGGATAACCTTGTTGATTTGATCCACCTACTTGGAGATCCCCCTCCTGTACCGCCAACTGTAGTTTGGATCCCGCTACCCGATTATTACAGTGGTCTTGTCCCGATGCCATAGATTGCTACTATGGTTCCTGATGCTCGGTTCGCTACCTTGGTTATGTCTTGTATTATTATGTATATGATGTAAATTTTATTGTACCTCCTCACTTCGGTGACTGAGGTTAACTTCCCGATATGCTTTTGTCACTTCGGTGATAGAGGACTTAGCTTCGTGTGGATACCAGCTTGCTTGTTTCCCGATTTCCTTAGATACCTTACATGTTTTATATTGCATATTGTTTTCCAGTAAATAATTCTCCTGTTTTATGAAAGTTATTGTTTTAACAGGTTTAAATGTATTTCGAAGGTGAATTTTAATTATTGTTTTATCTTTTCATCCACCTGCCAAACCGTTGTATTTGACCCATTACTTTGGTACTCAGGTCCCGTCGTTGGTTATCCCGAGGAGGAGCACAAGGAGGCGGTCGGAGAACCGCAATGATTAGTTGAGTGGTATGCCGATGATGTCGTTTAGACATTCGGATGTGTGAGTTGCGTAACATTTTGGGTTATGATTAACCATTCTTTTGAGATACTTTTTTTTGTTTATATTGGCCTTTGTTGGCCTCTATTTTTGGGGAATGTAATTAAATGATCTTTTGTATAAATTCTAACTTTATACTTTTGGGAAATAATTGTTCATTCTGATATTTGTTATAAATGTGTTATCGATCATGCTATCTTAGATATGAATGTATGAATTAGATTTGCTACACGTTTCCGCACTTTGAAAGAAGTATTCATGTTGTTGTGATATCCTCATCGCGGACACCTGTGGGAAATCGTGTATACGAGAGGCATCTTTTCATTGGCTCGTATACTTATTGATTTAAAATAAATTCATAGTTTGGCTACCATTCATCATCTATTATATCATCACCATTAGTCCTCGATCCCGGATTAGGTCGGTAACCCAGTCCGGGGTTGTGACAGACTGGTATCAGAGCGAGACGTGTTTCAGGCAATTAAAAGAAACTATAAATCCTAAGGACGTGGCGAGGATTCGTTAGATTTTCATTAGTTAGTATCATGTGAGCAATGTGTGACCCTTTATTTTATTATCATGTGCTAATAATTTGTTTTGCAGCATTATGCCACCTCGTAAAAGGCTACTAAACGGCAATCCCACCGCGAGTAAGAGTGAGCACACAGGGCCAATTGAAGAAGATATAGTTGATAACACCATGCAGTATCAGTTTCAACAGATGATGCAAACTATGCTTGATCAACAGCGTCGGGCTAATGAAAATCATGCTAGATTGCAAGAGCAGATGCTAGAGAAAGATGAAGATCATGCTAGAGAGTTGGCAGAAATACAGAGACAATTGCTAGATGTGCTACAAAGAAGGCCCGAACCGATTCAACCTCAACCTGCAAATGTCATCAATCAGAGGCAGCATAACCCAAATGCATTGTTTGAACGGTTCAGGAAAAGAGGACCAAAGGATTTTCTCGGAATAAAAGATCCTTTAGCTGCAGACGACTGTTTAGAGCATACCGAGAACATCTTTGAGATCTTCCAAG
>QPKB01000004.1:49100078-49176890 GCA_003546025.1 Camphora micrantha | reverse complement strand
TCTCAAACTCTACACTTTAACAATGGAGGAAACAACTTGAGGAAGAAGATGAAGATGAAGATGCTATCCTCAAAGTCACTTAAATCACTCTTAGCTTCACACTTGATGAAGGGAATCGAAGAGAAAAGAGGAATGGAGAATGCCTAGGGTTTTTCTTGAGATGGAAATGTGAAATGAACTCATTCCATTCATTTCATTCTAATATAAGGCCTCTTCACACTAAAGCCCCCTCATTTATTCTATTTACTTTTTGAGTCAAATGAGGCTCCACTTGGCCCATTTGAGGTCAAATGGTATCATGTTTATTATGAATGTTAACGTACTCTTCGAAATACATACGTTGGTATCAAGGATTTCCGTATTTGATGAAATACGTGGAAACCCGTATTTACAAAAAAGTCCTTAACCTATCTTGTTTGAGTCTAAACTCATCTTAATCAATTCAATTTCATTCAAATCCATTTTATTATGCTTAATGCATCATTAGAGACCGATTTGTCATTCTTTGGTCATTAACCTTAATTAACCAAATGATCAATGCTTAATTAGCATTAATCTCGATTAATTAGTCTTAATTATGATTAGTTCGGGTCGGGGTGTAACATTCCCCTAAACTTTTAGAACCATTCGGTCCTCCGAATGCATTATAATTCAATAGTAAATTAAAAACTGAATTTTACCTGAACGAATAACTCTAGATACTTTTGAGCCATTTGTTCTTCAAGCTCCCATGTAACTTCATTGAGTTCATGATGATCCCATAGGACCTTGACCCATTTGATCGTCCTCGTGCGAAGGACTTGCTCCTTGGTATCAATGATTTAAGTCGGCTTCTCAATATATGGTATTTGGTAAAACTTGGATCTCTTCATGCTGAATGATATGCAAAGGATCAGCCACATACTTTCGAAGCATCGACACGTGGAACACATTGTGAATACCAGAAAGCTCCGGTGGAAGCTCTAGGCGATAAGCTACATCTCCAATTCTGCTCTTTATCTTGAAAGGTCTGATAAATCTCGGTGAAAGCTTGTCTTTCTGACCGAACTGGATAGTACCTTTCATTGGAGAAGTCTTCAAGAATACCAAGTCATCGATGGCGAACTCCAGATCACGCCGACGATTATCAACGTAGCTTTTCTGCCTTGATCGAGCTACCTTCAATCTATCTTGCACTTTTCGAACCCTCTCTGACGTTTCAGCAATTATAGTCGGACCATGAAAACTCCTTGTTCCAACTTCTTCCCAGCTAACTGGAGTCCTACATCTTTGACCATATAATGCTTCAAAAGGTGCCATTTCAATGTTAGAGTGATAGCTGTTGTTGTACGCAAATTCGCACAACGCTAAGTGTTCATCCCAGTCACTGCCAAAATCCATAACACTGGCACGAAGCAAATCTTCTAACGTCTGAATAGTCCTTTCCGATTGTCCATCTGTCTGTGGGTGATATGCGGTGCTAAACCGAAGTCTAGTACCCATTGAATTTTGAAAGGATTGCCAAAATAAGGAAATGAACCGACTATCTCGATCTGAAACAATCGAGACCGGTGTTCCATGCAATCGAGTTATCTCCCTGATAAACAACTTGGACATATCATTGAATCCCATATCTTTTCTAAATGGAATGAAATGTGCAGACTTCGTAAGACGGTCAACGATCACCCATACGGTGTCATGCTGTCTTCTTGTCCTTGGTAAACCTGATACGAAGTCCATAGTCAGATGTTCCCACTTCCATTTAGGTATATTCAGAGGATGAAGTAGTCCAGGCGGTTTTTTGTGCTCAAACTTCACACGCTGGCATGTTAAGCAGGAAGATACATAATTTGCTATCTCTCGCTTCATGTTATTCCACCAAAATCTACCCTTGAGATTTCTATACATTTTAGTGCTTCCCGGATGCATAGAATATCTAGTGTGATGAGCTTCAAACATTATTGCCTGTTTCAAATCCTCTTGTGCTGGCACACACAATCTGTCTCTAAAATACAGAACTCCTTCCACCAACACGAAATCTGGCCTAGTTGCAAGGTTGTCCTTGATTTTTACCAATTCAAGGTCTTGAAATTGCCTATCTTTGATTTCCTTGATAAGCATTGGTCCAAAGACGGACATTGCTGCAACCATCACCTTATCGTCCACCATTTCAACGGACAAGTCCAAATCTCTGAATTCTTCAATTAGATTCCATTCACCAACTAACGATGCCAAGTCAGCAGATTTTCGACTCAAAGCATCCGCTACTACATTACCTTTTTCGGGCACATATGTGAATGAAAAATCATAGTCCTTGATGAGCTCTAACCAACGATGTTGTCTCAGATTGATGTCCTTTTGAGTGAACAAGTACTGGAGACTTTCGTGATCACAATGGACTTCAAAAGCCTCTCCGTACAAATAGTGTCTCCACTGCTTCAAGGCAAATACAACCGCCGCGAGCTCTAAATCATGCGTCGCATAATTCTTCTCATGCTCCTTCAACTGACGCGAGCCATAGGTAATCACCCTACCATTCTGCATCAACACACATCCCAATCCGACACCCGAAGCGTCTGAGTAAACCACGAATCCTCCTCTTCCTTTAGGCAATGCTAAGATTGGGGCTGAAACCAACCTTTGCTTCAAAAATTGGAAACTAGACTCGCATTCATCATTTCATTGGAAGGGAACATTCTTCCGAGTCAACTTCGTTAATGGAGCTGCTATCTTAGAGAAGTCTTTCACAAATCTTCGGTAGTAGCTTGCCAACCCTAAGAAGCTCCGAACTTCTGGCACATTTTTCGGACTCTGCCATTTGGTAATTGCTTCAATCTTAGCTGTATCAACAGCTATCCCATTCTCAGTAATTATGTGACCTAGAAATGTCACCTGTCGTAGCCAGAAATCACATTTCTCTAACTTTGCATACAATTGATTATCCCTGAGTATCTACAAAGCTGTTTGTAGATGATGTGAATGCTCTTGCTATGACTTTGAATATACCAGAATGTCGTCAATAAAGACCACAACAAACTGGTCCAGATATGAAGCAAAAGCTCTGTTCATTAAAGCCATGAAAACTGCATGTGCATTGGTTAGACCAAAAGGCATTACTAAAAATTCATAGTGGCCATATCGAGTTCTAAATGCAGTCTTCTGGACATCTCGATCATTAACTCGTATCTGGTGGTATCGAGAACAAAGATCAATCTTTGAAAAGAATGCCGCACCCTGGAGTTGATCAAACAACTCATCGATTCTAGGCAATGGATATTTATTCTTGATTGTAAGTTGATTTATTTGCCTATAATCAATACACATACGAAGGGTGCCATCCTTCTTCTTCACAAACAATACAAGTGCGCCCTAAGGTGAGACACTTGGCTGTATAAAACCCTTGTCCAGCAAATCCTGTATTTGTTTCTTCAGTTCAAATAACTCTGATGGTGCCATTCCATACGGTGCCTTTGATATTGGTGCAGTACCCGGCACAAGTTCTATAGTAAAGTCTACTTCCCTTGCTGGAGGTAGACCTGACACTTCATTAGGAAATACGTCTGGAAACTCACAGACTACAGGAATGTCTCTCAATTCTTGTACAGGCTTCTTCTCAGAAATAAATGCAATGTAGCCTTCGCAACCACTATGCATTAACCGTTCAGCCTTGAGTGCTGAAACAAGCCTGGTATCATACTTCTTCCGAACTCCTTCAAACATTACACTAGCATTGGTTTCATCCACTTTAAAAGTGATGATTTTGCGGAAACAGTCGAAACAAGCCCTGTACTTCGCAAGCTAATCCATGCCAAATATTACATCAAAATCATTTATTGGTAATAACACCAAATCAGCTGGCATAGATACTTCCCCAATTTTTACACTACATTGGGGAATATACAACTTACACACTACTCGTTTTCCTACTGGAGTAGTTGCAACAAAGTCATAAGGCAATTGCATTATTCGTTCTTCGATATCACAACAAAATGAGGGTGCTACAAATGAGTGAGTAGACCCTGGATCAAACAAAGCAATTGCAGGTCTATTATCTACCAGAATTGTACCTTCAACCACGTTGGTGGCAACCTCTACTTGCTCTCTATTCACTCCATAGGCCCTTCCTACAAGCTGTGGCCTATTCTGCTGTGGTTGTTGCCTTTGTTGTCACTGACGCTATTGACCTTGACGCTGAGGCTGCTGTTGCCTAGGAGGAGCCGGTAAAGCCAACTGCTGTGGAGGAGCAGGAAGCACTGCTTGTCCTTGAGTAGGCTGCTGGTATGGAGCCCTATTATCTCTCCTGCTTCTTGGGCACTGAGTCATTCTGTGTTCTAAAGAACCACAGACCAAACACACTCCAGTAGGCCTCCAACACGCTTCAGTCTTATGACCTTTGCCACAAGTCTCACAGACTGGCCTGTCCTCCTATCTTGCAGTGAATTTCTGCCTCTTGTTCTTATTCTTATATTGTCCTCCCCCTTTCTTAAAATGGGAGCCAGTAGTACCACCACTACTCCTCTTTGGGTTCTCAGCCATCTCCTCTCTATGCACCTCTTCAGCTGTAAATGCTCTATCCACCGCCTCACCAAATGTAGTAGGCTTTTTGGATGCAATAACCATCTTCTTATACATGGGATTCAATCCATGAATAAATCTTTTCACTTTCTTTTCCTCGGTATCTACCAAGTCGGCAGCATACCTAGACAACTGCAAAAAGGTGTGTACATACACCGACACCGTCATTTGTCCCTTTTTCAAATTTAGGAATTCAGATTCCTTTCTCTGCTGGATGTGTTCGGGCACGAACTTTCTTCTAAACTGCTCCTGGAAGGTCTCCCATATATCTTCTCCTGGCGCTGCCAAGAGTGTATCGTTGATGTTCTTCCACCATGTTTTTGCCTCCTCTCTCAACATGGAAGTGGCAAGTAAGACCTTCTGCATCTGCGTGCAGACTATTGTACCGAATACATCACCGGTGTGCTCTGACCACTCATCTACCAATATGGCACTTTCAGTGCCAAGGAATTCGGTGGCTCCTCTTTTCCTGAATTGCTCATATAGGACATTAGGATCCTTTTCTTTAGAGTGCACCACCACCTGTGTTCCCACATTAGGAGGTGGTACCGGTTGAGCCTGCAGTTGGGCTAGCATCTGAGCCTGCACTTGTAACAATGCAGCTATTTGAGCTTGTAAACCCATTTGGGCCTAATGGCTTTTGGCCATTTGCTCTCTGTGCTGAGCTTGCATAGCTACTTGTGCTTCATGACTCTTAACTAACTGCTCTAATATGGCAGTCATCCTTGTATCAACATCCGATACTGGAGGTGGAGGAGGTGGTGTAACACCATCATTGGCGACAACTTCAACAAAGTCATCGTTCCCCGATCCAGATGCCATCTGAAAATAATAAGGAAAGGTAAGATACACATTTCAACCCTTCCATCCCGTACACATTTCATATAGTAAAAGCAACAACACAAATCCAAGAATGGATTTGTACACAACTTATCGTTCCTCATAACATGCTTATAGTTTTTCTAAGTCTTTTAAATTTTCCTTTGTCTTTAACCTGCTCAGATACCATACAATAAGTATGTCACGACCCGGGCCCGAGATCCTGTAACCCCGAGCCGTGATCAACATACTTACTCCTGTAAACCCCGAATTAATCGAAGTTAAAACGTGATCCACAAGGGATATCATTATTAATATATCTGTCAAATACAAAACTTTTGCAGAAACAATTATATTTGACATACCAATTGTAACGCCCCACCCATACCCATACATGATATTGTCCGCTTTGGCCCACTGGCCTCACGGTTTTGCTTCTGATGGGCCTCAACCCATCAAAAGGCCTCATGCAAGGTAAGGGTGTAAGCTCTACATATAACCCCATTCACTTTCCTCTCTATAGTTGATGTGGGACTCCAGGGCGTCACAATCCACCCCCCTTAAGGCTGCACGTCCCTGTGCAGTAGCCTGCCAGTCTCTGTAGCCTGCCAGCCCTCTTGGCCCGCCCACATGGAGACCCGCCCACTTACACCAGACCACGGCAGGGGAGCCACACTCGTACTAGTCGAGAGCCGGCTCTGATACCATTTGTAACACCCCACCCATACCCATACATGATATTGTCCGCTTTGGCCCACTGGCCTCACGGTTTTGCTTCTGATGGGCCTCAACCCATCAAAAGGCCTCATGCAAGGTAAGGGTGTAAGCTCTACATATAACCCCATTCACTTTCCTCTCTATAGTCGATGTGGGACTCCGGGGCGTCACACCAATACACAATTTACATGTATAAAAAATACAGTTCTTATACATGTATCATTTTTAATATACATTGATCAACATTGCGTATTCAAAACATTATGCAGATGATAATTAATTACAGTCCAAAATGAATCTATAAACAGTTCCTTCAAAATATTTCTCAAAACGTTTCAATTTCCATTTTCACACTCGGATACTCAATTCATATGGTATCCTGCCTGATCCACTCAATCAGTCCTCCTGGAGGAACCGGAGCGGTCTCCTCCGTTGGCGCCGGGGGCGCTGCTGCATTGGCAGGGGCAATCGGGCCTATAATGCCATCAATAACACTAATGAACACGACGGTTCAACAATGTATAAACAATTCTTGCTATAGTATATTAACACATTCATATTGCATTAATAACAGTTTCAATACTAGAGAAATCTAGACAATTCTACAATAACAATAAGAGATACAATGTGAACTAGTAACATGTACAAAATGGTCACTACCATAGCATTCATTGCATTGTATTTCTTTTTATTACCCTCTTCCCTCAAAGGAATAATTCATTTAATTACCATCTCCCCTCAAAGGGATGATTCATCTTCTAATGGAAGGCATCAATCAATATCCGAAGATATGATCGGAATTTGGTGGGACTTACTAGTGTTCGGGCCATGGACAACTAGCATAACCACGGAGCTCCGGAACACCCCAATATCAATCTGCTGCAGCAGGATTAATCATTCATTATCATTGAACTCATTTAGAGCTCTAATACAATAGCTAGGTAGTGCCAGACTCAACGGTCAATAACCTTCAGTAAGAAATCCATTTATGGATCCAATTCAATTCAACTCAGTAATTCCTTTCATATCAAAGGAAGAGAATAATCATGATACCAATTTTATCTCATTCCTAATCAACCATTCGGGTGTAACCGTTGGTTTCCAAATGCACGTGTTATTTTTTATGGACATCACATTTATATGTTTAATATGTGCATTATTAGTCCCCGTAATTATCACCCATGGAGCTTAGGCTATTATCGATTATGGTTCGTTCAAGGAACCCTTTTGAAACATTACTAATTCTCGATAATCTAATTTAATCCATGATTAGTCTTAAAACTAATCGGTGAAGCATTTATACTCACGAGACGTTCCCCAAATTCTCGTAAAAATCCAAAACCCAAAATTCACCCCCAAATTTTCTCACAGTTAATGCCCTAACAGTATCCTGGCGGTTAGCCGCGGTCTAGTTGGCGGCTAGCCGAGATTTAGTTGGCGGCTAGCCGAATCAAGTTCGGTTTGCTTTTCAGAAGCTATACATATCCTGACTCAACTTCGGTCAGCTTGGCGGTTGCCTGGCGGCTAGCCAAAATTTCAATTTCGGCTAACAGCGACACGGCGGTCAGCTCACGGTCATCTTTCCAAAGGCTGACTA
Organism: Camphora micrantha; assembly: GCA_003546025.1. Taxonomy (NCBI): domain Eukaryota; kingdom Viridiplantae; phylum Streptophyta; class Magnoliopsida; order Laurales; family Lauraceae; genus Camphora; species Camphora micrantha. The sequence goes on along the minus strand of QPKB01000004.1, from coordinate 49,169,203 downwards.
TTTTACGAATTTATGGAGGTTAGCCTGGCGGTTAGCCCTGTGGCTAGCCGCTAGCATCGAAAAACTCATTTTCCGAGCTTCAGAACTTCTGATCTTTCTTCCTTCTTCTACTCTCATTTCTCCAATCCATTTCCACAACCTGTAAAGTGCATTGGAACCTCATGTTCCCTCCTCATACAACATTCATTCACAATTACTTACTCTTAATCATTCATTAACCACATCATCAAATCCATAATAAATCTCAAAAACTCTATGTAAAATGTTCAAAATGCATGGAAACTCTATGAACAATTATAATGGTTAACATTAATCACAAGAGATGCTTATACTTGCCTCTCTTGAAGCTATTTGACAAAAGCCCTCTTTGCCTTAGCTTGATTTAATACAAATGTTTCCCCTTTTCAAACCCTATTCCATAAAAACATCCAAATGAACTCCCATGAGTCATTTGTGCTAGAAATGACTACAAAACCACTAATAGAACTTGGAAATCCTATGAAAACACTTAATCACTCACTTGTGGTCCCAAGGGAAGGATCTTGAGCTCTTTCTCAAACTCTACACTTTAACAATGGAGGAAACAACTTGAGAAAGAAGATGAAGATGAAGATGCTATCCTCAAAGTCACTTAAATCACTCTTAGCTTCACACTTGATGAAGAGAATGGAAGAGAAAAGAGGAATGGAGAATGCCTAGGGTTTTTCTTGAGATGGAAATGAGAAATGTACTCATTCCATTCATTTCATTCTAATATAAGGCCTCTTCACGCTATAGCCCCCTCTCATTTATTCTATTTACATTTTGAGTCAAATGAGGCTCCATTTAGCCCATTTGAGGTCAAATGGAATCATATTTATTATGAAAGTTAACGTACTCTTCGAGATACACACGTTGGTAACAAGGATTTCCGTATTTGACGAAATACGTGAAAATCCGTATTTACAAAAAAGTCCTTAACCTATCTTGTTTGAGTCTAAACTCATCTTAATCAATTCAATTTCATTCAAATCCATTTTATTATGCTTAATGCATCATTTGAGACTGATTTATCATTCTTTGGTCATTAACCTTGATTAACCAAATTATTCATGCTTAATTAGTATTAATCTCGATTAATTAGTCTTAATTATGATTAGTTCGGGTCGGGGTGTAACAAATGGGTGATGGCACTGAAAGGCCAGAGTTTTCAGAATGGTCATGGATGACACCACAACAATTACTTGATCTTGTGCATATACCTGACTTCCTGTTGATTCTATCATTGTTAAAATGAAAAATAAAGGTATCTAATTTTGGTATCATGCTTTTTGAACTGGTGGTTAGTTTCAAGAAGCCTGTCTATCTGGAGGTTTTGAGGACTTTTACTCCACTTTTTCATTAATGGGGGGTTTACTGTGGAAAGGGAAGGATATTATCCAATGCCTTCAGCGTTGATGTTTGGTGTAGAAGTAGAGTGCCCAAAAGTGCCTGATTTCCGTGCTTGAGAGGATCTGGAGTTCCCATTTGGGGCGGTGGGAAATGCGAATCCGTCTTCGGCGGCATTTAGCAAACGCATCCTTTACAATGTTACAAGAAGGCATAAAATGATAAAATGATGCTTACATGGTATGTAGGAATTCGTATCTCGATCATGATATGCTGTTACTGGTTTTACTGCTAAATGATCCATTTTAAATAAGACAGATTACGGTCCATTTGTTTCAGGTCCATTAAATTCCTAGGAATTCTAAAGCTTTTATTTTTGAAAGTAGTTAAAATTGAAGAAACAAAGGTAAATATCCAAAAATGACCATCAAATAATCTCCCCCTTGATAGAAAATTAATAAAAGGGTGATGGAAATGAATACCCAGCCATCAACCTTTAAAATTCAGAACCTAGGAAAGTCAGATCTCGTGTACATCTGTACCCTATATCTTTCACCCCTCATCCTTTTAATAATCTTTTTTGGAGCCCATTTGACCAGGAGCTCCTATGTAGTGAAGTCTCATGCAAATAAACTGGCCCTTAAATCTTTTACTGCTTTTTAATGGTTCTATCTTGGCTTTTGTTTCACGCTTCTTTTTCAAACTGATAAGGGCCCTCTAATTGCTTAGATGAACAAATGGTAGTATAACCTTGATAAAAATCTCAAAAAACAACCAGTTTTCCAGGTAGGAATTGATGCCTTGAGATGACTCCTTTTGGAGAGATGATATGCAGTGGCATTTGATGGCCTACCCATGTGTGTGCTGTGTAGAGAACCATATCATTTCTACTTGGAAGTTAAAAGTAAAATAGGTAGTGTATATGAAGTTTCACTCTCATTAAAGACCTCTAATCCTCATGATCTAGGATCGATTTATTTCAATGTTGAAATGTTTGTGGTTGGATTTTAACTCTATGGGAGAGATGTCAACAAGCCATTCCAGCTTGGCATTGTTCAGTCCCTTGGGCTTGTGGTCAAGCTCAGGTGGCCTGACTCATAAGTCAAGCTTGGTTTAACTGGGCTAGGGTCTGTTGTGCTTGAGCTTGGTTTGTTGAGAGGCTTGATTTAGCTTTGGATGTGCATAATTATGTATATGTTTTAATGCAAAATATATTTTCTTCAATCGACAAAAATTATTAATTTTATTTTTTAAAATAAATTCAATTGATTGTCCTATTGAATATATAGCTAAAGTATCATCAATAAATTTAAGTTTATTTATGAATTTTTAAAAACCAACTCAATCTAGTATAATAACATCAAAGTGATCATATCCTCACAACTAATCTTGTGTTGATGTTATTTAGTACCCAAAATATACATAAATATAACCACTTATCCAATTATCTTTAATGCATTAAAAATGTACACCTCTTAATAATTAAAAGTGGATTCCACATTCTGATAGTGCTAATATCTGTGGTGCCTACGAGAAAACTAACCAAGATTTGGTAATATTCGAGCTAGAATTGACTGCTCAAATTTGATGTGCATTGCCCGTTTGCCACTAAGGGCCCGTTTGGTTACAGGAATTTGGAGAATTCATGTCTCATGGAATTTGGAGAATTTGGAATGCTAGAATTCAGAATGCTGCTAATGTAATTTTGAATTCTAATTCCCTGTTTGATTTATTCTAGAATTCCATGCATGAAAACTCAATTCAACCTGAATTCGAATTCCATGAATTCTGTGTTTGATAACTTATGAGAATCTAAAAATAATAACTATACTCTCCAAGAAAAAAAAAAAAAACTCCTATAAAATAATATGTACTTAATGTATGAATTTCATTTCATGAAACAAAGCCCTCTGATTATGTGAATATTCTTTATTTTAACCTCTCCTTTTTATGAAAGATAATAATAATAATAAATTAAAGTTAAAATCTATATTGACAGGGCCTTACTTCCTTTCGGTGATTAACTTTTATCATAAGATGCCCCTTGGTTAGGATCAACAATAGATGGGTCCACAACACATGCAACTAAACCACTTGATCGGGACTCCTTTGAACAAGCAAAAGGGATCATGCCGTTCTCTTGCCAAAGCAGCTTTCAATTGCCATGTGTAGTGGATAATCCCTTCCACATCTCATTTTCAACTCTCGCCGGGAGTTTCAAGAAGCCCGAGGTCCTTAAATCCAAAGCCCCTTCACACAAGAAGAAGAAAGAGTATACAGGAGGAGGTGTGCGGCCACATGGAAACGGTACCAGTGACGACAGGTGAAGGTGATGCAAGGGCAATGAAGACGATAGCACTGTAGCGGTGGGAAATACTTATTGCAGCCCACCTCTCTCTCTACAACTTTCTTTCTTTTTCCATTTGCCTGCAACCAAGAAACATGCAGTCCCCCTCCCCCTCCCCACTTCACCGTAATTTTTTTAACACAGATGAAATCCTTAACAGAAGAACAATATCAAACCCACTAAATTTATCTCTCAGATTCTTGCCGTAGAAACTACTAAAGATAGAAAACAAAAAGTGAAATAAGTTGAGGAGATGAAGGAGGATGGGAAAATGTTGCTATTACCTGTTGCCGTGGGTTGAAATTTGAGTTTATGTGTGACCGTTGGAGATGGACGGATAGTCATCGGAAAGCAGAAAATGACCTCTCGGAAATCTGGAATTGCAAATGCCAGGGTGCTTCCTGGCATTCGGAAATCCAGCTTTGCTGGAATTTGGAATTCCAGGATTTATGAAATCCGAGCTATCACCTCTCTCAAACACGGAATTTCTGATATGATGTCCAAAACTCTTCGACAATCGGAAATCCTGTCAGGAATTCCCCAAAAGAAACAGGCCCTAAAGCCTTGTTTTGTTTTGCTTGAGCCTTGACTACAAATCAAGCCTGAGCTTGAGCTGAATTAAGCTTGATTTAGTACTACCATGCCTACCCTACCTCAGTTTACTTAAAAGCCAAGCTCAAGCTGGTCTAAGCTCGGTTTGTTTTGAGCTGGAGGTGGCTTGTTTAATGTTTAAGCCAAGCTTAAGCTAGGCTGAACTTGACTCGATCGGCTGGGCTAATGTATACACCTACTCTAGGTAATTGGAATGGGTTAAGACTTTTTAGTCATTGAGCATGCACTTTCATTGCCTTAATGGTGTCATCACAATTCACAAGAGAGAAACTACTTATTCCACTACTATATAGTTATTGTCTCTATCAAAACTTTATCTAGGTAGAGCTTGGACTTTAGTCCTGGTCTGTCTCTGTCCACTCTCAGGTCTTAATGAGCTTGGCAAAGATTGAACACCCTGTCAAGCAACAGCTCAGCCCAGGTCTAAACTCATTTTTTATTTTTTATTTTTTTTTAATTGGCTGTGGATTTTGTGCTTAATAAATAGATTGTGCCCAGGCATGAATTTTCTGATAAAAGAAACGGGTTGGATTGGGCTCACAAAACCTATCGGCTCATTGGTGTTTGCTTCCTTTAACCAATAAAATCCCAAGTACTTGATGGGTTTAGTTTTGGACAAAGAAATGAGCCTAGATCTTCTTACATTCTTCACATAAACTATTAAAGAGTGTTGAAAAGTATTTCTGCTGTCTTTGCTAACACCTCGAGGTTTTAGTAGGAATCAGTAATAAGGAAACTTAATATGGAGTCAGAACTGACTGGTTGCAAATTTGAGTCCCATGACTTGGCGGCTGGCGCTAAGAAAAAGCATTTCCGGGGTAGTTGGGGGGGGGGGGGGGGGGGGTGGGGTTTGTAGTAATGGTTAGCTAAGTAGACTTGATAAGAAGAAAAAAAAAAAAAAAAAAACAAACCATGTCATGGAGATGAAACATTGAATATTATTGGAACCGTTTCCAAATCAGACTCAAGTACTGAACGCACAAATCTTAACCCAAACCTTAATATGCATCAAGGACCCCCTATTATATATGGGTTCAAGTCTGAATACACAAACAATCGTAATAAGATAATCAAATGCAATTCAAACTCAAATGCAATTCAAACTCTCACCTTGAACACACACAATCACTGATATACCTATCTGAATCCCTTTCTCAGAACAACCCCTCTGCCCTGTGCTGTGTTTATTGTTCCTGGACCACCTATAATCACACGTGTTTGTGCCTTACGCATTGATCTTCCATTGGAGTTTTCATCATTGTATCTGCCATTGCTGATGAAACTTGCTGTCTCCGAAGCTTCGTCGAATACAATCTGTGTTCGAAGTGGCAAATCATGTCTTATATATTGTTGAATAACTGAATGAAGAACTAGAAAGAAGTGAGCTTCACTTACATCGAAGTTGTAGTTATTGGTGATATCTTCCAATGGCAATTTTTCAAGCACTGTTGTGTAGTTTGGGTCCATGTCCTGTGGAGGTTGAAGCATCATATTTCCAGCCTCTTTGAGGGTTGATCCAAAGGCAGAAAGAGCCATTTGGCTGCTGCGTAGCTTGGTTTCTGAGATATGTGAGGAAACTGGTGTTTTGATTTGGGAGTTTGTTTTTAATGTAAGATTGAACCAGAATTTTGTAATAGTGAGTGTGGGTGAGTTGATGGATGAAAGACCTTGCAATGATGAAAGTAGAGTTTGTTTGCTCCTCTAAATTGGTGGCTCTCACTTTCTTTCAAATTTAAACATGGGAGATAATGCAACGGTAACATTCAATGGCTATTCTTGTACAACTGTGGGTGTCAGCTGGCCGGGCTCGGTTTGGCCCAAGTCAGCTCAAGCCCAGAAGATAGCCCCTACAGGCCTTCATGGAAGGTCCAAGCAAATCCCATGGTGTAAAGCTGAGGCCCATAAATGTTTACTGTTAATATTTTTTTAAAAATGTGAATCTTATTCTTAAGGTCTTTTTTTTTTTTTTTTTGACAGTTCTCTTTTACTTCAGTTAACTAGATGTAGTGTGGTGTCAGTGAGAAGCTCATGGGGCCCCTGTTTACTTTAACAATCACCTAAGAGACCCAACCCTGAAGATTCGGATTTGGAAGATTCGGATATGGACCATTTTATGGTCCTCACTAATAATCTAAGGATTTCGCTTAGGATACATAAGAATGGAGAAATATAATTCATGTAGTCGAAGGCAACATAGTTGGGACAAGGTTTTGATGATGACGATGATTAATCAATTCAGGCCTGGGTAAAATTAGAGATTGGCTGAGATCTTGTAAGGGGTAGGTGTTCCATGAGAAGTATTCTTGGGCCCTGATTATCCCGTCACCTGACAGGCCCAGAAATCTGTGTATCGATTATAATGTGGTCCTGATTAATAATTAGTTCTGGCCCAGATAATCTTAGCAGGCATAGGTTCAGATCATCAAGCATGGAAAGATATAGCAATAATGCTCATGAACTAATGTACCTAGAGAATAGTTTTTTTTTTTTTTTTTTTTCCCACAGAAACTAGAGAAGAAATGGGCTGGGTCATCAGACTTACGGCGTCTGAAAATGATGCTCGTGCCAGGCCCTCTGATTAAATGGGCCCACAACATCTGTTCAAGCAATCTGGTCCAAAAAGCCGTTGTGCCAGGCAGCTCAGTCCATGGACTAAGTTATTAATTACCGAATCACATTTGAGAGATATACTAACCGTTCGTTTGATTCTTATTGAACCACCCTGATCAATGCAGTTTGCTCTTTTGAATCTTGACTGTTTAGTTGTCCCTTGAGCGATTGGCACTTGTTTTGGAGCTACGCACACACCTTCATGTGGCCCACCTAATGAATTGTCTTGATATTTTGGAGGGGCTTCACAGCAGAATGAGTCAGCCCAATCGGTAATTCATGTTGTATACCCTCTTTGGCAAGCCTGATCTGCTCCCGACTAGATGTTTTTTTTTTTGGTACCCAGCCCAAGGGGGCCAGGATCCATAAGAGACCCAATCTGAGGGAGAGAGCATCCCCTCAGCTGGAAGACAACCAGCACATGCGTGCGCAGAGAGAGAGAGAGAGAGAGAGAGAGAACCTGCTTATGAAGGGAGAGAAACCCTCACCAGGGGAGAGGTCTTAGGGTTTGATCCATGCGCAGTAAGGTGAGAGGTCTCAGGGTTTAATCCCTGTGCAGTAAGGTGAGAAACTAGGTTCCCAACCAACTTGGCAACTCCCCCTCACTTCTCTTTGAAGTCCTTTTGGGTAAATTGAAATTTTGCCCCTCATGTGCATTTTTTTCCCCCACAATAGAGAGAATTTGGAGTGCTTTGTGAAAGACGAATGCCAACAAGACTATAGGAAAAATCTTACAGAACAACGATTAGATCGATTATGACTTATGAAATAGAATGTTGGCTAATCAAAAAGCAACATATGCACAAAATAAACGTAATGGATATGAGAATGTCAAAATTGACGTGTAATAAAAACTAGGAATGATAAAATTAGAAATGAGCGCTTTTGAGAACATTTATATGTCACAACAATCGGGGAGAAAAAAATCAGAGAAACCCGTTTGAAATGTAGGGAAAGGAGTAGGCCAAAGAGGACATGGATGAAGGTAATAAAAAAAGATATGAAGAAGTGCAACTTATGATGGATTGGAATGAAGAAACAGAATTCATGTAGTGGACCCCGACATTATTGAGACAAGGGTTTGATAATGATGATGAGGGAAAATTTAGAAAGTCTTATGGGGTTCCGTCTTTCACTTGCAAAACGGTTAGCTAGATATCATTTTCTACTTAAACTTATCCTCCCAACTTCCATCGCTCTATCCCTCTTCTCTCTAATGTTTCCTGTACGTGTTTCTTCTCCCCTGGATATCACAGAAAACTTTCTTTGCAAGTCTGCAACAGTTGGAGACTTGGATGGAGTTGGGACTTGAATTTCATTTTGGCTTCTTTGCATTTCGAGTGGAAAAAAACTCTTTCTTCTTTTCTTTGCTTTTTTTTTTCTTTTTAAATTTTTGTAAGACTTCTGAGCATGGTTAAAAATAACGGCCGTTACAGTTACATTATATGCATTACAACAGCCACGATACGTTATCGCGGTAAACATCGCAAAAAAAAAAAAAAAAAAAAAAAGAGTCCTTATTAGCCGTTATTTTGATGTAACGGCCGTACTGTTATAACGTCTGATGGGATTTTTTTATTATTATTTAACATGCGTTTTGGCCTTCCTCTTTCACTTCTTTCATTGTCTTTCTTCTTTTGGAGCTTCCTAAGGACCGCTACATCTTCTAAGGCATGGAGGAGAACATTATTTTTGGGTAGATTTGTCCATGGGGAAATCTAATTAAACTCAAGAGACCTCTTTGGTAAGCTCTTTTTTTTTTTTTTTTTTTTGTTTTTGTTTTTGTTTTTTGTAGTTCTTTTCAAGATTCAACATCAAAATAACTTAGAGATGTTTGAGGTGTGTTAGATCTATACTTTTGGAGCAAAAAATAATAAGTTTTAGCACTTTATATAATATTTTTTATTTTTTGGGACATTTTCTTCAAAAATCTCATTAAATAGGGTAATTACAACTGAAGACCCTAATTTTTTATAATGACGGCCAAGGACCTCTAGCCCAAAATCCAATATTTCATTCCGTTTTTGCCCTTGGTTAGTTGATGTCAACATAACACTAAAAAGAAAAGAAAAAAAAAAATGTTCTTCACCTCCAAATCGACAGCAACAGTAGAATAGAAGAAAGAGAGGAATGAGAAAAAGGAGATCAACACCCTATCCCTTTTTTCTCAATTACAATGAGAGGGAGATTGCTCGATGCGAACAAAACCATAAACAACGGGTAACTCAATTTTTGTTGACTCTAACTGGGGTGTTTTTGTTGATGTCAACACAATTTTATGTTGATGTCGACGAATCTTCTGTCAACGTCAACAAATTCACATTGTCACTCATGCTGTTATCTGAGCATTTTTGTTGACGTCAACAAAATTTTATATTGATGTCGACAAATCTTCAATCGACATCAACAAATTCACAGGGTCACTGATTGTAATAACTGAGCATTTTTGTTGATATCAACACAATTTTATATTGATATCGACGAATGTTTTGTTGATGTCAACAAATATTACTCATGACAGAATAGGGAATTTATTATGTTGACATCAATAAAAAAAGGGCAAAATGGGGAAAAAAGAGATGATTTGGGCTAAAGGTCCTTGACCGTTATTATAAAAATTTAGGGTCCTGAACTGTGGTTCCCCTATTTAAGAAGATTTTTGTGGTAAGTGTCCCTTATTTTTTCATTATTTAAATCCAAATTATTTTAGTTTTTTTTTTTTTTTTTTGAAAAGATTATGTAATACACTAATACATGAACTAAAGGCTTTATATTGAGTTAGATTTGATGTTACTCATTTATTTTTTTCATAGATCTAGTGTTTTAAAGTGTAGGTCTAGATTTTCTTATTTTCAGAATTTGGGGCTTTTCTTGAAATCAATTACATTTTTCCTAATTATTGTTCAAATGCATTTATATTTTAGTTTATTTTAGTATATAGATTGATACAGCAATGATACAAGATATTATAACTTGAGGGGACTGTTATTTTGATTTAAAGTGTGCACTAATAGAAAAAAAATTATTTTCTATCATTTTATAATATTTTGAATTTTTTGGATATTTTTTTTGGTTTTTGCTTTTTGGATCAAATAAAAATTTGCTTCGCGATGAACCGCGGCGATTACGAACCGCGACGCGATGACTGCGAATTGCGATTTTGAACCATGTAGTTCTGAGTGAGGGCATCAAGCATCTTAGATATTCACATGTTGTTGGGGTTATATTTGGATAATCATTACATGAACACTTTAGATTATAAATAATGCAGATAACCATATACGAATAATGTAGATTATGTATTTAGATTTTATTTTTAAATCATGACCATCCATTTCTTTCGGTTACCATTCAAATTGTTAGTGAGATATAGATGATGGGAAAATGAAAAGTGTGGCCTCCTAGATGGACGATTCCATTTTAAAATTGAACCCATTGGTTTTCTCAGCATTCAATGCATCTTGACAATGGTGTATCGAACAATTATAATTCGATCGTGGATAAATAGATCTATTTGTTTCACTCAAACGATGGATTCATCAATTTTGTTGTGACACGAAGTATCTTAGTTAATATAATGAAAAAAAATGTATATAGAGTATGGGTAGTCTATCAATTTTTACATCCTATCTATTTATAGTTAATGAGATGGAACAATCTCATCAACTGTGGCGTTTGTAGGTGCAGGTGGCGTTTACGTTTTGCCTGTGTGAAAGTGACAGCAATTGTAAAAATCTATTTGTTGGTACTGCGATATGGATTTGTCATTTTCCAGTAGATACTTTCAAAATCCATACGTAAGTATGTGTTCTCATCTCATCTTTTGTATTGAAAACACAAACAAAATCAACGAAGGAGGTTTTCTTGGATTTCTTCTGAAACAGCACCCACAAAACTCGTAAAATCTGGTCAATGGTGACTATATTTGAACTGCTAGGTGCCCAAACTGGGAAAATGAAAACCTCATCCAATGTTTGCATGGCACAGGCCTTCATTGTTTCTGGGGCCTCCTGCTTTCTACCTGTTTCAACCGAGAAGTCTTTCTAGAAATCTTCAGACCCCTTTGGATTGAATTGAACTGGGTAAATTTTTACCCATTTCCTCTATTCTTCTGTACATATTGAGAAATCCTTTTATCTTCTTGTATATGTGGGTTTGATTTGTTACAGAAGTTGATGGCTGTGGAAGCAGTGGAAGGGAAGAAGAGTAAGGTGGTCGTGGTGGGAGGAGGAATTGCTGGATCTCTCCTTGCAAAAACAATGCAATACGATGCAGATGTCATCCTTATTGATCCGTACGTTCCATCTTTGTTTACTTCATCCTAACTTTTGGACAATGCAGATAGGTCCCGTGCTACTTTCTAATAAAATCAAGTTGAAAAATTGGTTTGGGTGGTTTTTAATTTTTGGGGAATTTACCACATAGATCCTGTAGGATCCCATATCACTCTTGAGGTTCCAAAAACACCGTATATATAGATAAGGTCCTCAAGGTGCGTTTTTGTAATTTTTTTTATTGTTTAGCGATTGGTCAATATCAACCATTATGCGGTGGTTGCTTTCGATTTACAGAACCCAAATGGTCGATATCAACCATTATGTGGTGGTTGCTCTCGATTTACAGAATTCAAATAGAAATTTGGCTTTTCAGGAGGAAGAAGAGGAGGAAGAGGAGGGGTGAGATTTCCTATGCAACAGTGATGATAAAAGTTCGTGGTTGATCGTGGCCTGCAGCGGCAACAGCAACATTGCTAAGGTGTTGTGGTTATGCAATGTTGGGTAGGGGCACTACTTGACCACTGTGGTGGTGGTTGAGGGCAGGAGAAAGTGGGCAATTTTGATGGGTTGCCTAGGGGTAGCAAGGGCAAGTGAGGTTAGGTTGTGGATACTTCTTCTAGTTGGAAGGATGATGGGATTTTCATTCTACAGTAAATCCCAATTTTAAATCTAGGAAGAATAGAGATCAAATGGAAAGGGAGTGGGCCCATTCTTGGCGCCTGTTCAGAAATTGGTTAACTGGTTTTAATCATATCCATATACATACACATTTCTAATGATGTGCCGTCCAAGCAGCAGCTGTGACCTCATATAGGTAGTGCAAGCACAACCTACCACAGGTTCAAACCCACATGCCTGTGCTCCAATAATGGAGGTCATGCACTACAGCTTAATGTTGGCAGACTGTATTCCTGTCAGCCTTGATCTCCAGTATTATGTTATCCATGGCTATGGAGAGCATGGGCAAGAGCCCATAGGTCACAACCTAGGGGGCTGGGATTAGTCTTAACGGACTGAATCACCTATTCAATACCACCCCTCCACTCTTTTTCCTCTTGAAAAATTCAATTTCTATTTAGGTTCTGTAAATTGAGAGCAACCATTCGGTTCTAGAAATTGAAAGCAACCGCCGCAAAATGGTCGATATCGACCATAAACCAATTGCTAAACGATAAAAAAAAAAAAAAAAAAAAAAAAAACACCTTGAGGACCTTATCTTATATATATATATATAAATATACGGTGTTTTTGGGACTTCACGAGTGATATGGGGTCTTACGCGGTCCTATGCGATAAATTCCTCTTAATTTTTTATTATATGAAAATCACTGCGCACCGTCCACTAAGTTTTTTTTTTTTTTTTTTCTATCGGAGGGTTCCCCAACCCTTTTGGGCTGGACTAATCCCTCCTGGCTCAGAGGGAAGTCGGGCAAACTTCCTTGTAGCCCCAGTGTGGTAGTGCAGTTTCGAACCTACAACATCCGGATGAAAACCGTGGTTTTAGGTCAACTGAGCTACCCTTTAGGGTTAAACACCGTGCACTACACATTGATGCCATCCATCATAGGGACCAAATGAAATTCAGGGGTCCCACTTTGGTAATGGTCAGGATGCACTCTCCTACACTGGAGGAGATTTTGCATGTAATGGGGAAACGTCGAAGCCTATGAAATCTATAACTAATGAGGAGGTCAGATGACCCATATATGTCATGGACTATATTATCCAAAGAATCAAACATGACAGCATGTGGTCCACCATGATAATATAGCAGTCAATTCATAGTACAAGAAATATTGTCACATGTGTGGACAAACAATTGGTCACAATAATTTGTATGAACCTCGTTTCAAATCCAATCGGATTAAAGAAACACTCACATGCTGAAGATAAGTAGCTAGCATGATATTTATAATTATTATTATGGATTTTAATCAACTTCTCCAATGAGCAATTCAAATTTTTTTTTCTTTTGTTGGTGGCATAATTTGAATCCACATTCTCAAAGTTGCAATAATGAATCTCTTCCATCCTGACATGGGCTAGGTGCGGATCCAGGGGCTGAGGTTCCCTGAGAAAGTTTGAGAAACCCACAAAAGTATTTGAAAACTTTATGCATTTTCTTACCTATGACCCCTCGCATCAACAATTTCCTTTTACCTAATGGCCTCCAAGCCAAATTTCCTGGTTCCACCACTGCCACGTGCGCTCGTCTTTTAATCAATAAGGAATTTTGAATTTCTTTGTCTAGTTTTAGTTTTCTTGTTTATCTTATTTTGGGGGGGATAAACAGAAAGGAGTACTTTGAGATTCCATGGGCCAAGTGGAGATGTATGGTGCAGCCTTCATTTGCAGAGCGAGCAGTGATTGGCCACACAGAGTACCTCACACAGGGAAGACTGATTGTATCTCCTGCGGCCAAGGTCACTGAAAATCATGTCTACACATCTGACAACCGTTGCATCCCATATGACTACCTTGTCATTGCCACAGGACATGCCGATTCTGCTCCACTAACCAAAGCGGAGAGGCTTCAACAGTTTCAAAATGGTACGTATAAAAGGAAAGAAAAAACCCAAGATCTTTTCTTAATTAAACTTGATTGAGAAATTCACAAGATGACTTTATTTAGTTGCATATCCTCTTGATTCATTTTCCACCAAAAGGGGGATGATTTGATTGCCATGATATCATTCTCATCAATTTTAACTATATTTTGAAGTGCATTTCTTCTCTTAGAATTGTCAGGAGCTCAATTCCCTAAAAACAAACAGGCTCTTGTTTAACTTGATTCAATCCAAAAATCACCCTCAATTTAACTTGGATCAAAATCTAAAAAACGGTATCTGTCCTCAACCTACAAAACCACTCCCCAAATCTGCGCCTAATAGGTATGGGTTAGGGTAGTTCACCTGCTTTTAAGTGGGCTGAGAACCTCATCAAAATGTGCCCAAAATATCCCAATCCATAAAATAGCAAATTGTAACTTATTTCCTATGGAGGCTAATAAGTAAAAGCTTTAGCCATTCATGGCGTAGATGGTAAACTATAGTGTGTTTTTTTTTTTCTATCACAGAGAACCAAAAGATACAATCGGCCAGCTCAATTTTGATCATTGGAGGTGGACCAAATGGTGTTGAGCTCGCCGGAGAGATCGCCGCTGACTTTCCGGAGAAGAAGGTGACACTAGTCCATGGAGGGCCGAGACTGCTCGAATTCCTCGGATCAAAAGCTTCGAGTAAGACATTGGAGTGGTTGACATCAAAAAATGTCGACGTGCTTCTAAATCAGACCGTCAATTTATTTGATAAATATGGCGACGACGTTTATAGGACGTCGGCGAGGGAGACCATTATAGCCGATTGTCATTTCATGTGTGTTGGTAGACCAATTGGTTCATCATGGTTAAATGCCACCATTTTAGACAAGTCATTGGACGAGAGCGGAAGATTGATGGTTGATGAACACCTGAGAATCAAAGGGTGGAAGAATGCCTTTGCCGTTGGAGTTATCACCGACGTTCCGGTGAGTCTATCTAAATTCTCCTTTATATAATTCATTAGAATGGTAGATATCGGCCAATATAGATTGGTTTCTAAAATAAAGTAAGATTGGAATCAATGTTATTAATGGTGGCGATCCTTGACCCAATCCGCCAATCCAACAAGAACTTGAGCAGATAGTTCAGATTTTTTTCGAGTTGACCTTTTTAACTTTTCGGTTAGATCAACGGTTGACATTTCTACACTGGTAATAAATGGGTCAGCTTTAAGTTGGATCCATAGTCGATAAACCGACTTCCCCCGACCCAACCCCAACCCAACCCAACCATTTTATTTATCTAGTATGTCTGTTTAACTTGCTGGTTGTGCTTAAGCTGAATTTTCCATCCCAATAATTAGCAAATGCGTTAGGTTCAGAATGGATGCATAAATGTCATCCATGGTGCTCAACTGAAACCTAATTTGTTATCTATGGTCTATGAACAGGGATGTAATAGATCCTATTTATAGTAAATGGACAGGGCTTGAGCCCAGGTAACTTTGGTGAGGTGACATGAACCTGAGCCTAACCCAGTTTTTAAGAGATTAATTTGGCTAGAACTAAAACAATAGGCCTGATTAAGCAACAATTATGATTAGGCTCAAATTTCATGCATGATCAATAAAAAGGCACTGAACCTCCAACAAAATTGGGCCTAACCCAATCCATTTCACATGTAAATTGAAATTTAATCACACATTACTTGATGGTAACTGAGGATTGTCACTGATGTGAAAACATTATCAGGAACTCAAGCAAGGAATGTTTGCTCAGAAGCAAGCTCTTGTAGCTGCCAAGAACATTAAGCAGTTGATAAAAGGCAAGGAGAAGAAGATGGAAACATACAAGGCCGGTTATATAATGGCCATCGTCGCTCTTGGCCGGAAAGATGCAGTGGCCGAGTGCCCGCTTGCGACGCTCATCGGACCCATTCCCGGCAAGATCAAATCCAAGGACTTGTTTGTAGGGAGAACAAGGAGAAATATGGGGCTGGATCGCAAAGCCTCTTCCTAAAAGGAAGTCTTGACTCATTGCTTTGTGGTGCTTGTCGGCTAGTCTGAAGATTTTAAGCATTGGCTCTAAATATCATATGCCTGAATCTTTATTTCTTCTTCCCTTTTAGTTAGAAAGGGACTATTAGATGAACTTTAGTGGGGGCTAATTTTTACAAAAAATAGGTTTTTCATTAAGGAGCTTATGCTTCCACCTATGAGGATATGTGATAGATCTAGCCTTTGATTATCTGGATTAGCTTGATCAATCAAAGAAATTGAAGCTCCGTGTTAATCGAGGTAGGATCGATAATTTGGGAACAAAATATGGAATGAAGGCCAAGATGGATGCAAATTGGATTCCAAATTAAATCCAAACTATTTTAAATTATTTAGGGGATCCCAGCCAAAAATTTAGTAAATCAATTGATTTCATCCATCATTCCCAATTGGAATTAAAAGAGCCCAGTTATGCAGAACTCAAAGGACAATTGAACTCACATGATCATTGACCTGAATAGGCCCATAATGGACATCCAAACCTATTCAACAAAACCAGCTAGCTATATGGCTGATCCTACAAGTACAACTAGTCGGAGTCCATTGGCCGTTTAAAAGAGGACAGCCACTAATGCTTGGAAAGGAAGCAATTTTCATCCTTTAATTTCATTTCCTAATTGGGTACTTAACAAAAGTGGAATGAAAACCTTTCTTTGTGGAAGTTGGCTAGAAAGGAAAGTATAAGTGGCTAGTCAAGAAGAAGAAACAAGGGATTGGGATTCTTCTAGATAACAATGTCCAAGTTGATAATCTTCTAAATAAGAATACCCAAGTTGAGAATCTTCAGTGTTTTTATTTTTTATTTTTTTATTGTTTTTAAATACATTGTATGTCTTTCCTTGAGCACAAATTTTGAGATTATTCAAGAAGAGTTTGAGGTAAGCCTCAGTTATACAAATTTAACGCAAATGGTCTATTTGTTTGCATAAAATATATAGAATTTGCATATATAGGAATTCATGAGATGAGCTCCAATAAAGGGTTGTTAAAGAGGTGAGGGTTGAAGGATATAAGGTGATGTTGATAGGTCTAAACTTTTAGGTATTTGATTACCAAGGGTAACGGCTAGGTATTCAATTCCCATTTTCTATTAATTTAGTTTCCATTAAAAGGGAGATTGCTTGATAGTCATTTTTTAGATATTAAAGAGGAACTGCATTGTTTAAATGGGTTGCCTTTGGGAAAGGTACATACAAGCACAGCAAAAGATTGCATATGACATGAAATAGTAGATGCACTCAATTGCACATCATGGTGAGAGTAGTATAAATTTACATATTAAGTGTATTTTTATGATAAATTTTCTATTCTCAATGAATGATATGGATTTATAAATATTAGGCAAAACAATTCAAATTCAATAATGTTACTAAACATCATTATGTTAATTCTACTAATTTGGAACAAATTTGATAGAACGTTGCCCAACAATTTCAACACGACTCCTTACCAAAATAGAAAATTCTTAACACAATCCATTTTCAGTTTGATATAATTTTCAACATAGGAATGGTACCAGTTGCCAAATGAGGCCTTAAAATCCCTTCTTACGATAACTCATGTCGAATTTTGCTCATCAAACTGTTTGGATGAACATCAGGGAACAGCTATGATGTAAGGTTGGTTTCATTGCAACTTCTTTATGTGGTCTTCTATCACCAAAAACCAAAACTTAGAGCACATAACCTGTGTTGGATCCCCCAAGTGGTCCCCATCTGTTTGCTCAGCTAGTTAGGGATGTGTGGTGCGGGAGAAACTACCTCCGTTCCTTCTCTATTTATTTTTTTTCTTTTTTTCCTTCTCTATGAAACATCTCTTAGATAAATTGATCTTCCTAGAAAATTCCTTCCAAAGAACCTTTTAACGCGTATTTGTTTGATTTAGAATACATATGAATTCAAAGTTAAATGAAATTCATCTAAGTATTATTAAAGAAGTAAAGGGGCTTATGATGTCAGGAGAGTGGCTAAGGGTATAAGTGGAGATCTAGATACACCCCCGCTTGCTTAGGACTTGAATTGCTAGGATAATGGCTGGAACGCTGCGTATTCATTTCTAATATTCGCTTTATTCATTGAAGGGGAAATAATTTGATATATAGTTTTAAAAATTTACTTTTATTTCTCCAACTTTAACCACTTTAGAAGCAGAAATCTCACGTTTCCCAAACAAACAGGCCCAAATACTTAAGAGTCATATCTTATCTGGTAGATCTTCCAGCATATCACCTTCAATCATCCATTTTTCCAGACCACAGGACCTCTTGGCAGTTGGCACAATATCTTCTGTTCCTATGTCAGGTAATAAAATCTTCCATATCTTTAGATGTGATCACATGTCCCAATGAGAGATTAGACGTTTGTACAGCCGTACAAACTCAAGTTGTACTCTCAAGTTGAAGACCTTTTCAATTTCGCGTGGGATCGAAACAAAATAGATGTAACCTGATGCAGCCCAAAGTCTACAGCCTCTCAAAGCAATGTTAATGGCCCAAAACAGGTTCACCAAAAAATGTCCAACGCATTAAAAAATCAACTTATCCAACAAGTCAAAACTTATCAAGAGCTATGTCGATGCCCCAAAATAAACAAGTTTACCCATTAATGTCAATGGCTTCAATAATCAACTCATCCAACAAGTTTAACTTAATCAACAACAATAAAGAAAAATGCAATTAACCACAACATAACTCAGAATCACAGCAGTTCATGAACTAGACCATCTTGGTTTTATTACCTGACATAGGTTCCAATCTATGGTTTTCTGCAGACTTGGGCTGTAAGGATACAAGGAAAGTAAGTCCTATTTTTGCCCCAGAACCAGTTGGGCTTTAAGGCAATTGATCTGCTGGACCTTCCTCTTGGCATAATATTTGCCAGTTAGAGGCCCATCAGGCTTTTGGGTCAGGCAAGTAGGAATGCGGACCTGGCTTGCATCAAGACCAGTCGGGTCTTGCTGGCCTACACTAACGCAGCCCATGTAACTGAAGGCTTGAACCATCCACTCAATGACTGAACAGGTTTATATCCAGGTTGGGTTTGGTTCAGGTCAAGGCATCCAGATTCCATCTCCAACCATACACTCGCCTGATACTTTTCCGCACCAGAAGAGTCATCTGTTGCATCTGAATGAGCCAATCTCCATTGCAAAGACGACACCAAATTCAAGCAAACGGTCTGCAGAAAACCCAGCCAAACAGACCACCCAACATGATTTGTTTGTTCAAGTTTCAGTAGCAGGAACAATGAACTCTTTCAGAGATTGTAACCAAGTAGCAACGAAAGATAAAGAATATTTCTTATAAAAAAAAAAAAAGAAAGATAAAGAATATAAACCAGTTTCGGGCCTGGAAACGACGCAAAAGAATGTGATATTGTATTTTCTTGCAGTGCAGAAAACACACCACACATGGACAGGCTTTCTCAGGCTGACTGCTTCCAGGTCTCATTAGTACCTATGCAAGAGGCATCACTTCCCAACCCAGAAAAATCTCACCCAAAAATGTTAGTCCAAGGATAGTTTGATTGATCCATTTGACGTCATTTATATAACAATAATCCTAAAGAACGGGTTCACTAAAAAAATCCTAACGTTCAACTAATCATCTTAGAGATATAAATTAAACCAAACAATCGACCAATACTAGACTTGCTTAACAGTATAATGCAGAATAAAAGATATCAATATTTCATTTGGATTGCCCCATTGCTTGGGTGGGCTCACACGGAATGTCTGGGCCTTCACTCCTGCTGTGAGGACTTCGGTAATAGGCCAAGAGTTGCATCAAATACTGTATGGGTGTGGGTGTGGGTGTGGGTGTGGGTGTGGGTGTCAACCACCCATAAGCATGTTCGTCTGTATATAATTTTTGGCCTTGCTTGCCTTGGACTGTCTGAGATTGATGTTATTAATGCCTCCTATTTTGGAGACTCGAGTTTCTTGTTCTTTTGATCATAATAAGAAAACATGGCACTTGTTTTCATTTTAAAGTCCTCAACAAAAAAACTACTCGTTTGCTGCCTATTCTGACAGCTAGGATGGAAAAATGGGTGTTGGCATGGAAATAACAATGCGAATAACCCTACCTTCGTATGGTCTTGGTCGGATCCTCAGAACTCTGTTGCCCTGCAATCAGTTTTTGCCTGTAATCCTAAACACCTTTCGTTCTGCCTACCTGTAATTGATTATTATGCAAAGAACAAAACAACTGTCATTCATGTAACTCCGGTTAACAACCAACATAAACCTTGACTTACGCATAAATTGAGAAACTGAGATACCTTGTACCTGCACCCATAAAGATCCAAACGTGATTGCATATCAATCAATATTTGATAGTCATAATGATTATAACACTGCCTAATGTTGTCCCTGGAAAGTAATTTTAACTGTACTGACTAAAGAAACTCAGACACATGAACATACAAACCACAGTTCAAGCAATAGAATCACCAGTAAT
The DNA here is from genome assembly GCA_003546025.1 of Camphora micrantha. Lineage (NCBI taxonomy): Eukaryota > Viridiplantae > Streptophyta > Magnoliopsida > Laurales > Lauraceae > Camphora > Camphora micrantha. The sequence goes on along the minus strand of QPKB01000004.1, from coordinate 49,148,935 downwards.
TTTCAAACGTTAATGGGGAAGCTATATCTTCCAAATTACAGCCCAATCCATGCACTTCACAACCATATTTTCTACAAGTCATACATAAATTTAAAACCAGCAGAGAGAAGCACTCCTGAACATACCTCAACACATAAAATAAGGAGTTGCTAGGAACGGACAGGAAGTGCCTAATTATTCACCACGAGGGTACCTGTTGCCAGCCTAGCCAGCAGATCCTCGACGTCCACCTTCACCACATCCCTCCGCACGCCAATGTCAGCAGCATACCGGCTGGCGCAGTAGACCCCGACTGCCGTTGCTGCCATCCCATACATGTTGGTGGTGACAAGGCGCAAAGGAGTGGCTAGCACAGCCGCAAGGGGCCCACCAATTATCGATACAGCTTGGCCACTCCGACCAATCGTTCCTTGGTCAACAACGAGAAGACCTGTCTTGCAGTAAATGGCAAAGTCTTCACAGTTGTTCTTGAAGACGTTGTAGCAGCCGAATCCATTTTCCAGCAAGTAGGTGGCCCGGTGAACCACAATTTCATCTGGGTCAGAGACAGCTAGAGTGCATGTTCCACCTCGTGCTTTTCCAAGAAAGAGAGCAGGGGTGACAGAATACTCAAAGCGATATAAGACCCCACCAGCAAGGAAACAATCCAGGCAAGAAGAGACAACTCCATGACTATCTTCTTGTTGAGCGCATGTAGGACAAGTAATTTGGGATTGGTTTGGCCCAGAGCTTAAAAGGATGACATCAAGGATTGTTCCAGTTCCCACTTCCTCGCCTCGTCTTCTTGTGAAATGGATGACCTTGTTGTTGCCCACATAGATGCCTGCTTCAAGCTAGATAAAGTAAATGGCCATATTTGTACATCAACCATAAGATCTGATACAGGGAACAGTAAATGTTAAATGGTAGGTGTTTGTGAAACTATTTAGTTCTTTTTATTCTTGTTCTAAAATTGTAGTTATTCTTTTATTTTATTTTTCGGAATGATAATCATGCTCTACTAATTAAGAATCAATCTCAGACTTTAACATCCATCCTCAATAGTTCCCATCACAACAGACTGCAGAGAGTTGTGGTTCAACTGACGGTCAGTTTGAACTAATAATGTCATATGAAATCCTTCATAAAAAGAACGGTGATAATTAATTCCAAATTGACTGTAGCTCGTGTTATTCTTAAAAACTGTTGGTTAAAATGAAATGAACCAGATGGAAGAACAAAGGAATTAACATGGTCGACCAACAAAAGCAATCACTGCAAGTTTGCATTTATTCTTAGACAAGTCAATGACCGTAATTTTGCTTTGTATAGTCTGATTGAAGATACAATATGCACTAACCCCATTAGAGAGAGAGAGAGAAAGAGAGAGATGCAAGGTATCTCATACCTTAAAATGAAACCAACACAACTGGTCATAGCCATGTTACTCATTTTGAAATGGACGAGTAACATTCCATGAAGTTAACATGAAGGCAGGGAACACGATGTAAACTGTTGTTGAATGACATCATCTTAGAGTTGCGAACACATAACAACATAGATGTGAATTCAATTATTGAATTTACAGATGTCGAATTCTTTGAACATATTTATCCTTGTAAACAAAGAATACATGTAATGAAAACAATGATGAACCCACTTCACAAGAAATAGATGAGAAGAGAGAACCCCAAGATAAAACCATAAAACTTAGAAGAAATAGGCAGGTTAGAACCGAAACTAGCTTTGGGGATGATTTTTATAGCTACGTTTATAGCTACATGGTAAAGGAGGACTCTACCACTTATTTAAAGGCCATGTCCTCTCTAAATGTTGATAATTTGGAGAGAAGCAGTAAGCAACTATGATGCACATATACTTCAAAATAAGCAACGTATCGTGTCGTAACATATCCGATACTTCAGTTTTTATGTATAAAATCCATGTCCCTGCGGTCTCTATGGCGTGTCCGTGCCGTATCCATGCCGTATCTGGGCATCATAGGTTAGCAATGGGTAGAATCCACAAGCCATAATCACTAATCAGACTTGGGATACTAATAAACTGATAGGAAGTAAATGGGTATTTAAGAAGAAACTTAGACTTGGTGGTTCAATGAGCTAGACTTGTGCCCAAGAGCAATACACAAAAAGAAGGAATGGACTTCTCTGACAAATACTTACTGTTCATTAGAATCACAACTATTAGAGTACTTATTGCTATAGCAGCTATGCACAATTCAATCCATCAAATGTATGTCAAGAATGCATTTCTAAACAGTGAATTAGTGGGAAAAAATCTATATGGATCAACCCAAGGGGTTGGTTATAGCAGGACAAGAAAATAAGGTGTTTAAATTAACTAAATCCTTATATAATCTAAAATAAGTATGAAAATATTAGCATGAGAGGCTCGATCGTGTGATTCTTGCAAATGATTTTGTAATTAATGAATCTGATAAATGTGAACATAGTAAATTCACTGGCATGCATGTGTGATTGTGCATTTATATGTGGATGATGTATAACTTTTGGTATGACATCGCGGAAATGAGACTTGGGTGTATAGTGGATGTGCTTGTAGGGATTAAATTCTAAGACATTCGGATAGTCACATTAACACAATCACATTGTGTTGAGAAACATGACAGCTAGTACACCATATGATCCTCTCGTGAAATTAGAAATAACGTCGGTGAAAGTGTAGCTCCTTTGGAATATGCACATGCGATTGGACATCTTATGTATTTGATGAACTGCACCAGATCCAGACCATTGATCGTGACAGAGAGCCATTGTATCCGGCAAAGAGAGAATCTGTAACCCAATGCATCTAGAGATCATCCCTAGTCCCTACAAGGGCAAATATATCTTCATCGTACTGTTATTAGTAACATGCGTCGGCTCTTATCTACTTACTGCAGGATATTTCTGTTCCTACTATTGGATTCTATTTTACAGCCATTTCTTCAAAATTCCAACCACCAATATATACATTATCAGACACTTTCTCTTGCTTTTGCACTTCAGAAATTGAGTGCTATTGAATCTAAATCGTCTACACAGTCTATTTTCAAATGATTACACGGACAATATAAATATCAAATTCAACAGAGTTTGTACAACGTCTAACTTGTTTAGTGATAAATTTCAGATATCACTATTTGGTACATACAGAGGTTTGCTTTAGCATGCGTTTGGATTTCCCCTAAAAAGAATTACAGCACCTAAGGCATCACCATGATGATCATCATTTTTGGCAATGCAGGGTATAGAATATTCCTTCCTCTGTAAAGAAGTAAACCCAAGTTTGGTCTGCCAAGTTCAATGGCTGGCTACCTACCTATTCTAAATCCATTCCCCTGTACCTTCACTAATAGACAATTTTTTTTTCTTCTTTTGAATTGGTCATTAAAATAAAAGGAGATTACAACACCGCCTCACTTCCATAATAAAAAAACCTCCCAATGAGACACCCTCACAAACCCCCTGTTTGGCTAAAGCATCGGCCAAATCTAAGCTTGTCATGGAAAACAACATTGATGGAGGCAGACAACTCTCAGATTTCATTAAAAAAGAAATGAAATCTCCATGGGTAGATTTTACTATTAGAAACCCGGGCAATGGGCGATTGCATTAAAAGAATCACTCTCCACAAGAAGGGCACCTTGGAAATACCTCATAAAGCACGAGCTTCCAAAACAGCTAACCTCCCAAAATTCAAGTCAGACCTCAAAATTACTGTTGAGGAGAACACCCCCAATACCCATGCCCCGATTTACCGCACTTCACCATCGAAGTTGAGGGACCAAATAACCAATAGAGAACTCTCTTATACTCCTCTTATAAAAAAAATTATCATCACATTGGTCAGAATGCAGATTGAAACATCAAACAACATGTCATTTCCAATTCCTATACTAAAGAACAAAACTTTACATATATAAATCAAATCAACTGCAATTGGGGCACATCCAAACAATCAATCCGAATCAAACGCTTTAAAAAAAAAAAAAAAAAAATCATGCAGACCCAAATCCCCCAAAGGCTAGAAATGTCTAAAAAAATATGAAACAAATGTAAAATGAAAATCGCAATTGAAGCCATATCAATTATAAACACTAAAACAGGAATGGAAAACGAAATCCAAATCAAATAAGAACAAAAAGAAAAAAAGAGAGAGAAAAAAAAAAAACCATGATGAGCGTAGACGTAAGCGTTCCTCCAAGAGTAGATGTGATCTCCTGCTTTCAGCTTCTCTCTACGGATCCTGTTTTTCCAAATCACAAGTTTTTAAGAAAGATTCCAACTTTCTCGATAAAATCATCCCTTTTACAACTTAGAAGATGTGAATCCGAATACCTGTTTGAGAGCAGCCCCATCTCTCCCTCTCTCTCTTCTCTCTTCTTTCTCTGCAACTGTGAGATGATGACTTGAACAAAAATAAGTTTGGAGAGGCGATGGTAGAAAAGGGGAAGAAATCGGAAGGGGAGATCCTCCTCTTATACAAGGGAAGGAGCAAAGGAAGAAGCCGTGTGTAATGACGTTAATGCCCTTTTCCAATCGCCATCTCTAGGGGCAGGGCAGGTGTTGGTGTTTTTGGTTAGGAACGTTTTGTTAACGTGGAATGTGCCGCGTGTATACATACATATATGGGAAGGACAAAGGAGGATGTGATCAAGCCAATCTAGATCGTTGGATTAGTGGAAGGTTAGTTCTTTAAAAATCTCAATTTGTACAACTAATGAGAAATAGTTAGTTAAGCATAAGGCAGTTGATGATTATTATATCCTTATTAAATCAAACATCAGTCTTTATGGTCTATAATATGGACCGTTCATCGTGGCAGTGGGTCATCAATTGAACGGCTTTGATTGGCCTACGCTGATTGATGAAGAGAAGGAAAGAAGTAACGAAAGAAGAAACGAACAGCGTAACGGATGTAGCGGAGGATGCGGCTTTTGCTTTTCTTAGTCGGGAAGGAAACTGTGGCAGTTGTACTTGTATACCTCAGGAGCACTGAAGTTGGTGTGTACCTTCGGAGCAACGGCGTGGGCGTGTGGGCCAGGCTTCCAAGTAGCTTGTCCAGAGTGCAGACGGTTATATTTTAATAATGACCCAGTTCAAGTCCGGCCTTTTTTTTTCTTTTTTCATTTTTTTTGGCATTTGGTGGGCGACGGTCCTAAATATTTCACTCTTTAGTCTTAGATCAATAATCTTTTTTTTATGGTAGGTTTTTCAAATTTGATGACGTAAAATGTCCGAATTACCTTTTCTTTAAAAGTTCTTATTTATTTAAAGATAAATCATATTCCATAATTAGTGAGATATGTCATTAATAATGGTCAATTACCATTTAATTGGCCATAATTAATGAAAATCTCATTAATGAGATTATCAAATAAATTTTAAAAAATACAATTAAATTTCAAAAGATTAAATTTTTTTTCAAAAAATGTAAATAAATTTCAAAAGACGTAAATAAATTTCAAAAGACGTAATTACATTTGCCAAAACTAAGATAAACCAACTTTCCAAATTTCAGAAAAAATCTCAAGTATTTTTTTCCAAAACTCTGTTAAATTTATTTAAAAAAACACAAATAAACTTGAAAGATGCAAATAAATCTCAAAAGACGCAAATAAAATTAAAAAAACACAAATAGATTTAAAAAAACGCAAATAAATTTGCCAATAAACTTGGATAGATTTTTCAAATACTCAGTTAAATTTATCAAAAACTCAGATAAATTTTCCAAAAACTCAGATAAATTTACTAAAAACTCAAATAAATTTGCCAAAAATTCAGATAAAATTTTCAAAACTCAGATAAATTTGTCAGAAACTCAGATAAATTTACCAAAAACTTTGATAAATTTGTCAAAAACTCAGTGAACAGTTGCCTGCTTCCCTGCGTTTAGTTCTGTGCAGAACTTCAAACTGACAATAGGCTTCCTTTTCCTCTGCATTTTTGCAGATTGGAACGGTGGCAATGATCGTCCTCTCCGGTTCTAGCAGCAAACGGCGAACACCGACGGGCGAAGCCGTCTGGATTTTCTTCGGCAACATGTTGTGCAACTATGATCACCTTCCACGAGACAATGGGATCTCCTCGATGGTTGTAGCACCCTTCTGCTTCTTTACGAATCCAGAGTCCCGATCTACATAATGCCATGGTCTTCTCTGATGACAACGCTGCACTGAGATTTGTTCTCTGCAATGGCCGATCTAAAATTAATTGTCCACATCGCCGAGGACAATTGTGCGACGTCGGAGGAGGGAGCGCTGCCGCCCTCACATCGCTGAGGAAGAAGAAGACTGAAAGAGGAGAAGGCAGTCCTTATGTGTTTCTTGTTGCAAAACTAGAAGAGGAGAGGATGGAGGCAGTGCTTGACAACAACCGAATTTTTTATCACAGAAGGAGACCATCCCGTCTCTGTTTGCAGGCCAAGCCGACCTCGCCATTGTTCCATCGCCGAAAAGGAAGAAGACACGTGAATGATTCCGGTTCCTGTTGAAGCTTGCCATATGAACAAGGGAGAATGGAAGATTCAAAATTTTAGAATTTAAAATTTTATGCCTAAACAGTTGAAAGGGAAAATCAATCATGAAGATGTATAATGTGGCGTGTATAGGGACCTCTCACCAAAATATGTCCAGCTGTATGGACTATAGGTCTTAGAGAAAAAGTTGAAAGGGAAAATCTGTCATGAAGATGTATGATGTGGCGTGTGTAAAGACCTCTCACCAACATATGTCCAGCCGTATGGACTATAAGTCTTAGAGAAAAAGTTAATGGACTAGAGGCTTCAATGTGGTCAACTCCACTTGATTATACCTTTCAAAAATGGGAAAACCTCACCCAAGAATCGGTTCTCAGTTTATCGCATGCACTACACCTAGTTGGCTCACCCTATGATCTATCCAAGTGGACAATAAAGTAGGAATCCATCTTATAGTTATCGATCCCCAGCTTGGCACCCATCAGAATAGACTGACTGGACCTTTGAATGACTGCGTATTCGTTTGGATGGTGAAAGCTTATGGGTTATTGATTGTAACGCCCCAATTTCGAATACCGAGAAAACCATCAAGGTACCCGAATTTGGCGCGCTACTTCTCGAAGAATCCGGGAACTTCTAAGATCGTAGGTCTGCAGTGAGGTCCAATTTAAAAATTTTGACCGAAATATAATCAATGTTTAAAATTTGCGGAAGTGTAAAGAGTAAAGCGAAAGCATAAGGTATCATATAGATATATCAAGTGTAGCAGGGCTGAAGTCCAGTCTAAATCTCAAAGTATAATTAAGAACATGTTTAAAACATATTAGACTAATTCCCTGCTCACCACAAAAAGACACTCAAATCCAAAAAAAAAAAAAAAATAACACTCAAACCACCGGTACAGGCGCTCCATCCTCCAGCTCGACCCCCTGGTCGGCTAGTCCCCATCCATAGTCTCCGGCTATGGGCGCCTCGACGAGCGCGTCGTCCTCATAATCAGGGTCAACACTTAAGCACCAAGAATGGGTCAGAGGATCTAGCAAGTTACAGTATACAAATAACATAGGATGCATGCATCAAAGGAATAGAGATAGTAGTAAGATCAATAAGAATATCCAAGGTACAAATGCTAGGCAATTGAGCAAGATAAACACTTAGAATCAGGAAAATAAGATAAGCCAATCTATCTACACAACGTGGCACATTCACACAAGCTGGATACCGCGGGATATAATGTCGCGGCCCTCCCATACTGAACACAGTCGTGATGAGGAAATCTCACCAGTGTTGGGGATAACTAACCCCACACATCACTCATCAATCTCAAACACTCATCACTTAAGAGATCGGACCCAGTATCACACCGTCCGTCTAAAATACAGCTCATCATGATAGCCCACTCAACACTCATAAATAGCTCCTACCAGTGATGATCAGTCAACAAGCTGAGTTTAAAACAACTAAGTGAATGTTTGTGCCGACTCAAGAAATCAAGGTACCGGTCTATGTCTGTCTAGGCTTGCCTTGCGAGAGCAAGGTTCTAACAAATCCCTAAGAGGTCCAAGTACCAATCATTGGGTCCATGCTAAGGCCCACCAAACCATGGCCTTAGTCTAAATAGTCCAGGAGAGATCACCAATCTCAATCCGATATCAAACAATCCATACTCATACGAAATGAGTTACAAGTCTAATCACAATCACCTCTCCATCTAGGGTTCACACATATAACATAGGCCGTATAAGGGCCCGCTTAGACACAGACACGGGTCAAATTCCTCCAAACTATATCACTAGGTCACCTCTAGGAAGTCCTAGGTTCAGGTCCTTCATTTTTCATTTAATTAACATACATAAAGCAATAACAAGGACATAAGAGTGACATTAATGTAATAAGTGGAATAAACTCCAAGTAATTGAATCAAAGGGAACATCAAAGGTCCAATCCTAATTAATGGCCCGCCCATATTCAGGTCCAGGTCCATCTCAGTTAATTAGATCCCTAAATGAAGTTTCATATGCCAAGTATATTGTATTTGGTGCTCCTGAAGTTACGAGCATCTTCGACAATATTTAAGGATCGAATCGACGTCAAATCTAAATTCTAGACCCTACTTAGTGGCCCCACGAGTCAAGGTTGAGCCACACCATTGACTCGTGCTTGGTACATTAATGGAGTCTCTTTGGATGGTCAATGGGTCCTACCCAAAATAATTACCCTCTATAAATAATCCAAGAATCTAATCTGGGTTCATAAAAATAACCAAGGCTTTATTCTAATTTTTAGAAACTAATGGGGCAAAGTAATTATTTTAAAAGTAGCATGTTGATTCCCTTTCCAAAATAATTCAAAAATCTAATTGAATTAATAATATAGCTAAGGTCTTCATCCTAATTTTCTAGAAACTAAAAGGGGCAAAGTACACAATATTTAACTATTCCAAGTTCTGTAGCATAAGTAATGGCCACATATTCCCATGCTCTCACAAGCCACCAAACCACTCAACTCATTTCCTCTTTCACACTTATCCACACACGTTTCTAGAAAATGAAAGGTCGGCCAGCTACACAAAAGCAAATAGCCAAGCTTTCCCATGCGCCCTCAAACTACCGGACCACTCAACCCATCTCTCCCAGCCAAACTCGTTTTGGGACAGAACGCCCAAAACAGAGAACAATTGACTCGCCTGGGATATGAATACTGCTGAAATCGTAGGCTCCACTGATCTACGCACAGAACAGGCTCCACTAACTTGGTCGTCCAGGCCTATACGGCCAAATGACCGGCCCAGATGGTGATCAACCACTCAGTGGGCCCCGCCTTAGTCTGATGTTAAAAACAGAAAACCCCAGGTGAATGACGCTCAGAAAAGTGTAAACCTAAGATGTGGGGTCAGATGGGACCCGATCCCCTCGGGTCCACCACCATTAGGTTCGTCCCCGGGTCCACTATCAGATGTGGGGACTTGATCTACAATCGGATCATCTAGTGAGTCCCGCAACCATCTAATACCAAAACTGAATATTTGTTTCCACTTAAACCTGTCATCTGCTGATCAAGTTAATAATAGTGGGCCAGGGGTGTTCACTCCCTATGGGACCAGCTCTTCTAGAGTCGCCCGTGGGTCCCCCTTTGGATTCACGGATTGGATTGGCCATCGGGTATCCCACCTGGGTCTCGGTCTCAACGCAAGAGATCAAGCCCTCACCGTTTCCATTCCCATAAACATATCACAAACCTGTAAGCTACTGTTACAGTTACACTACAAAACTTATTACAGATCATTTCTCTTACTGTCATGGGTACATTTGAGTGGAATTTCACTCCAACAATCTATCACATCCACTATTGACCCATTAACCTTCCAATTAAGCAATAAATCCATCCATTAATGGCCATAATCCAAAGAAACAAGCTCATAAGTAAATTTAAACATTTCTAACATAATGTGAATGAATTTTTCAAAATCAAAAATAGTAAACTTGCATTCTATATTAATTATGTACATTGCACTTGCCTCAAATCCGGATTGCAAGGGAAAATAGCAAGAGGAGCCAATCCAAGCTATCCAAACCAAATCCAATCTACCAAACCTAACACCCATTTCACAAGAGAACTAAGGCTTAGAAAGGAATCTAGATAAAAAGAGGGAATTCTAGATAATTATATGGAAATTGAGTTAAGGAAAAAGGCTCACCTTGAGTTGTAGAAGAAGAAGAGATTGGTAAGAGAGAGTCCTTAGGAGATTGTAGTAACAATAGGTAGGAGGTGATTCCCTTCTTCTTGAAATTAAGATTTTGGGGAATTAGGGTTTTAGCTAGGGTTTGGTGAAATGAAAGGTAAATGAGGGATAAATGAGAGTGAATTTAGGGTTCATTTCCCAATGCAATAGTTTAGTTTATATAGGCTAGGGTTTTTTTGGGACAATTACTAAAAAGGGCCTTTTTTGTTTGCATAGAAATGTGGATAAGGACATGGGCATTTAGGTCCTTTGGTAGAGGTTCTAGAATATTCTCAAGTGTGGAAAACCCCCCTTACAAAAACCTATTTACTAGTAAGGGCCTCAATTTCTAAAACCCTACAAAAATTATAAAAAGACACCCTATAAATCTATAAAATACAAAATAGGCCTAAAACTTAGGAAAATATCTATCTACCCTTGATAACCCCTATTAATTAGTACAATTATGCTAAATTACCGTAATTAATAATATTCAATTTCAAAATGAGGGCCCACCAAGGATGGGGCCTCACATTGATCAAGTGGGATGGGCCAAGCTAATAAGATAGACCGAACTGGGCTTTTTTATGACTTGTATGGGCCGGGCCTTCTACCAATTGTTTGAAAGAATTATCCCTAAATTATAAGCACCCTTATTTGGGTTAGATAGGGCCGGGCTGGGCTTTAGGCTTTCCATCACTTAATCTAGCAACCAGAAATTCAAAGGCCCAAATTATATATATGTCACATCCCGGGCCCGAGAATTCCCGGATTAGGGTAGTTCCCGAGGTGTGACACGCGTACTCCCGTGAACTCGCATCTGTTCCGGACCAAATCCGAATTCACGAAGGAGAAAAATTACACTTTACACGTGTGAGGATTACTCACTGACACTTGTCAATGAACATATATTTGCGGAAGTGTGTACAATATTAATATCAAAGCAATGAGCGGTCCATTAACCAATCTGTTACATAATAATTAGTCTATAACAAAGCTAATGATTTAAATTTCTTAAATGCATAGTACACAAGTACTCTAATGAATATCTACTAGATGCTTATCTCAAAACGAACATAATCCTGATACAAATGTAAAATAGAACTAATCATATGCATTACCTTAAGCTAAGTGCAAGATTAAATGACTAATCGTAAACTCATCAATACCACTCTTGTACGTACTCCGGAGCCAAGCTAACCAATACCTTAACCGATCAATTTATAGTCTGTAGAACTATCAGTTATCCTCTTCGGAAACATGAATTCCTGTGACACCAAGTGTAGCACCATGAATACAACGATTCAACAATATATATGAGCAATTAAAATTCAACACATGTTATTCAAATTTCGAATTTAAAGACGAATAAATTAAAGGAACCAAATAGCGTCAACTAGGCACATTGTGCAATATGAATAATTCATGCTTTATCAAATCAAGAATCGAATACTTACTTTCTAATTGGCTACTACATTTGCTCATCCTCTCCGATAGAGAGCGAATCTAGTTGGGATGTCACCAGTGACCCGGCCAAAGGTTCTCCTGGCTACCCGGTTCTGGAGTTCCGGTGCTCCAGACGACATACTGCAGTAGTCTCAAATAACTAAACCAAGTTTAACCCCGTCGGGTATCAAAAGGTCGAAGTTAAGTAGTGCCAAACCATTCGAATCGAATAATAATAAGACTGGAGTAAGACTTTTCTAATCAAATCATTTCTAATCAAATTCCTATATTAAATTCATAATTTTGAATAATTTTCAATCGAATCGAATCATATACTACTCCATTCAAATACACATCAATGTATGACAACATATGTAAGGCAATTGTAGTATAATTTGTGGAATGGTACGAATAATGCATATAACAAGTAACTGAATATTTGAGGGCAATAAATAACTCAATTTCAATATGCAAATGCAAATAGATTAATAGAATCAAGGATATTTACTAGCCAACCCTAATCTATTTATCTGCCATCTCTAACCATCCATTACGATGTAGTTTTAGATAATTCAATGCACGTGCTACATCTCGTTGGTGTCACGTTGTGTATGTCTATGGTGCATTGGAGTCCTCTAAATCAACACCCATGGTGAAGTTCTAGATGAGTCAGATAAGTATATGAGATGATCTCAGCCAAAGATTTCTCATTTGATATAATTCCGTTGGACAATGATAATCGGTTAGGATTCCATGTCTAAGGACCTACAAAGTCAATCCTTTACACCCTAAAAACCTTATTGGTTTAGTGTTTATGTCACAATCATCCTCAGGGATTGATTATGAAGAGTTTAGGCCCTTTTGAAGTGGAGTTAACTTCCTAGTTAGTGAATGGATTCTAATAGAGTCTAAACTAGGTTCAAAATCCCTTTTTCAAAGAGAATGGATTTAGTTTATTGATCTAATTATTCACTTACTCTTCCAATCTCTAATCATGAAGAGGGTAGACCATTGGGTTCTACACTTTGAGAGCTTTCCAACGGTATAAAGAACTCAAAAATCGGACCTATGGGTCAAAAGTTATGGCCATTCAAAGTTTGCATTGTTGGGCCCAATGGGCCGACCCGCGGCCCAATGCGGACAGCATACTCTGACCCATTTTCTGGGCAGAAACTGAGCTGAAATGCTCTGTGTTCTGGGGTCTATTCTCCATACCTATAACTCATCTTTACAAGGAATAACTTGGATCAAAATGAGCCTCCAAAGTGCTCACAAAACCCATAATCTATCCAATTACATTCTACCATAATTCACTACAAGAACCCATTTTTGCATTAACAATCTAATACAATGAAAATGGCTGAATTAGTATCCAAGAGAACCCAAGAGAACTATAACATTCAATCAAAGATTCATAAACATGTGTAAATCATAGTTGCTCATTACTTGCCTCATTTGGTGCTTTTGAACTCAATACCCTCTTCTTGACTCAAATCAAGCTAAAATCCAAAATCACAAGCTCAAACTAAGTCCTACAATGGTGAAATGCAATATATGAAAGAATATTAATATGCATGTCATGAAAATGAGTCCTTGACTCAACTTTACACCCAAATTCGTAATGGGGCTTGAGGTCTCACCTCTGGTAGCAATGAAGACTTGTATGAAGGAGCTTTTGACAATCCAAGAGTATGTAAAAATGGAGAAGATGATCTTCAAGTGGACATGCACATCTCCTTAGCCAGATTGAGAGTGAGGTGAATGATTGAGTGAGAAACCTTGCCAAATGGAGAAGCTAAAGATGATTTGGGCAAATGGGTCCTTAGGAGATGAAAGGGCTTAAAGATGAAGATAACCTTGAGGAATCTCTCATGTAATGCCTTCTATGGCTTGGATTAGAAGAATAAGAAGTGATGGACATGAATAAGGGAAGAGGGAGGAGAGTTCTCAGCCAAAATGAGGTGAAGAGAGAAAAAGGGACGATGGAGGGTTTAAAAGGGGAAAGGTTCTTTTGTTCCTTTTTGCATGCAAGTCCATTTCCTTGAATGAAATTTGGGACAAGGGCTTGAGATTGTTTTGGGTTTGGAAATGAGTTGGACTGGGTCCACTTGGTTTGGATCCATGTATAGGATTTGATGTAGGGAAAGTGTTTGATGAAATGCACATGAAGACCCACTAATGCTAGAAATAGACATTCATGATTAAAACTATAAAAAGGTCATAGCTCTAACTAACTTTGGTCAAACCCCACTAATCAAATTAATCCTTCACAAAACCAACTAAAACACAAATTAGGCACTCAATCCAGATTAATTAAATGCTAATCCAACTTAGGTGAGGTTGGGGTCTTACAATATATGCAGCCCAGCTAGCCCTTGAGCACACTTTTTTTTTTTTTTTTTTTTCTGAAAGGAATTATTTTTTTGAAAGGTAATTTTTTTTAGCACCCCTATTTCTATCCTTTCAAAGATTAATGATCCTCGATATAGGAGCCATGCGTCGCGACGAAGTTAAAATTAAAAAAAAAAACATAATTATCATTTTCAATAAATTATACTTCATATAGTAAGTCCCACTTTTCAGGGACCCAAACCTTCTATGTGATGCCCAACTGATTCATAAATGAAAATTTTCTTTTATGACTCATAAATGAAAATTTTCTTTTATGCGCTCGTGTCGACTATTGATTGGAGCTTGCTTGTATGGGGGTGGTAGTTTCCCCCTCATGGTATGCTTAAATTCAATGTCGATGGTGTGGCAAGAAGTTAGCCAAAGTCGGCAGGAGTTGAGGGTGTTCTTCACAGTAGTAATGGTGAGGCCTTTTTTTATGTTTTCTAAGCATATTGGCACATAATATTCCAATGAAGTGGATGCTCTAACTATTCTAAAAGCATGCTCTTATTTGGGAATCTATTAATGTTGCAATCCATCATGAGCTAAGATCGGCCATCGGAGATTGACCAACTCTATGGCCAATGCTTTGGCTAAACATGGGTTGACCGGTTGTCTCATTGGGAGAATTTTATTATGTAAGGAAGGTTGGGGCTCCTTCTTCTTTAATGAAAGTTTCTGTTACTGTTTAAGAAAAAAGTTCCAAACAAACGGTTTGCATTTCTCCAAATAGAGTATCATCCATTATCTTGGGTATCCAACGTGCCAAAGTGTAGTAGTTTGAATGTAGTTTATTTTTATTAAAACTTAAAAATAGCTTAGTTGGTTTAGGACCACGGTTTGCACCTGGTGGTCACTCAATGGTCAATGTAGAAAAAATAGAAGGAAATTTTCCACCGACCCAATGTAGAAAAGAAGATGCCAAGATGTAGGAAATTTTCCAGTGACTCGGGCCAATGTAGAAAAGAAGAAGACGCCTTTCTGTCCAATGACTTTTAAATATAGTTAAATGCATAAACAACTATTAGATCAGGAAAAGGCTAGAACATTGGTAAAAGGTAGGTTTTAACTGAATTTTAATTAAGAAATCTTTTAAAACAATAATCTTTATAAAAAAATGTTAATATAGGAAAAATTCCACTTTGTCACCCTGCTTACCAGTAGCTTTGTATAAAAATTGGAAAAATCAGAACTTTGCCACCCTTGTAACTAGTGTTTTTGTGGACAATTCAACAGATGTTAAGTAGTATTGCTTCCTTAAAGATTTGATTCAATCCACTTGTGAATCATTCCAGCTTGTCCAATTTGGAACGGGTGTTGTGCATAGGGATATTCATGTGCATCCTTTCCTCACCATATTGTGAGGGACAAACTTAATGGGCTCATATAGGGGCCCATTGATCATAAGACTTGGAAGGGATGGAAAGAGACATCTTGTATGGGCACATATATCAAGTTTGGGGTCAATCCCATGCCTCTAACCCCTTCATCCGTGGCCCACAAATTTAACGACTTTATATTAAAGAAAAGATTTGACCTTTGATCCAACAGTCCAATCTATTTGGATATGTGAAAACTTGATGGATCTAGCGTACTTAAGGAGGTCCCATATATGCAGATAGTTCTAATGTATCATAAAGTCACCCCACTATGTTGTCCCTCACAGTAATATGGTGATACACACATTGATATATATATATATATATATATATATGGGCCAACTCTCTTAAGCTCAGGCTTAGGATAAGGTAAGCTCAAGTGTGTGGTGGAGCCAACCTCGGGACCCACATGAGGATGGGGGTTGGGGTGATTTCAAGGACTCCCTGAAATCTTCAACTCTGCAAAAAATCAGCCCCAATCGTGATTTATATCATCTCTATATGGGCCCAAAAATTTAATAGTCAATAGTCCATTTGGATCGATAAATAGTCGATCCAACGGTCCAGTAAATTCGGATATGACCGAAAGTTGGTGGACATTTGTAATTGAGAGAGGTTATATGTTTGGTCCATTTGGATGGACCAAAAGTAGGTCCCACAAGCATGAGCTTACGAGATTTTATCCTAAACCTGAGCTTATGAGAGCCTTGCTCATATATATATATATAGAGCAGCTCCCCTAAGCTGAAGCTTAGAGGAACATAAGCTCAAGCATGCGGGTCGCACGTGAGGGCTTAAGTGGATGGAAGCCCAAAAATTTCAGAAAACTCGCCTCATTTTCATTTTCGCCCTTTCATCCCATACCACCCTAACCGATGCATTCAGATTTTGCAACTCTCTCTCTCTCTCTCTCTCTCTCTCTCCACGGCTAGGGCATGTTGAACGCATGGAGGACGCTACGCATCTCCTCCTCTTTCGAAGCTCTTCTTCTCCACAACCAGGGCACGTTGAGCTTAAGGAAGACTCTGGACGTTTCTTTCGCAGATCTCTCTCCACATCCAGGTCAGAGAAGGCTGGGAAGACACTGCACATCTCTTCCTCTCGCCACATCCAGTTCGTCGACAGCCCTTTCCAGAATTGATTTCCCCCATCTCTGTTGGTTGAAATTTGAAAAATCTCTAGCTACGTCTGGGCCAACACATCCTCCATCTCTCCGGCGATCGATTGCCAGCCAGGTAAGTGAGTTGTCATTCTTCCCCAGTTCCTTTCAAATCTGTTTTCTTGTTTTTTCCATTTCACCCATTTCATTTGAAGTGTGTGTGTTTGTTTTTTCTTTTCTGAAATCTGATTTCAACTCTTTCCTTTCAAATATGTTTTTTTTTTCTTGAAATCTGATTTCATCTCACCCATTTCCTTTCAAATCTATATTTTTCCATTTCATTTCATTTCACATATGGGATATGAAATCTATGTTGCCATTCTTCCCCCTCAAATCCGTTTCCTTTTTTTTTTTCCATGTCACCCATTTCATTTGAAAAACATAAAGGTAGAGATTAGTAACAGGAAGTTTGACAGAAACCTTGTCCACAGAGGTATTCTGCCTACAAACAATATTTACCATTCCAATGTCTCCCCTTTTGGTGAACTTCACACCTTCCTCTGTCACTGAAATAACAACTGCCATCATTTCCCAACCAAGACCCCATGTTTTCATTTTGACAAACATATTACATGCACATGGGCACTTAATGTTCCAAAAAAAAAATAAAAAATCAAGGGTCGTTCCACAAAAGAGTGATTTGGTATAGTATGATGTAGATATCAAGGCCCACGTTTGAAACGACATGCTCTTGTGAAATGGCTCACCCATTTTATTAGAAATCCTTTTTTTTTTCCAGCCCAGTCCATTCATTTGAAATCTATTTTACATATTCCATTTGAAAGATTCTCCTCTTTTGCTATTGGCATGTCATCTAATGATTTATCACAGATGTTTCATTATATTACTATATAAGGAAGAGAGGAAGATTAATACAAAAAATTAAGGGGAAGAAGATGTTTCAGTAAGGGACTGACACTTCACTGCTACCCACTTGCCCTGTTTTTCTTTATGTGTTGATGTGAAGGCAGGGAGTTTTGGAGAAGTGTTACCTTTGAAATCTGTATGTGGGTTTTCATTTCCAACTGGTTTCATTTGGAATCTATTTAAAAGGTTTCTTATTTCCAATATACTTTGCACATATTTTGATTAGGGCTGTAGAACCAAATTCATTGCACATATTTTAATTGTTTGTGGTCCAGATTGCAAATGGATATGATCTCCTCATCGTCACAGTCACCATCCGTGCACTATCCGGTTGTAGATGAAAACATGACACCAAGACTGGGCATGCATTTTGGGGATTTAAATGAGGCATTTAATTTTTACAATGCTTATGGAAAACTTGTTGGGTTTAGCGTTAGAAAAGAATCAACTCGTAAAGAAGATGGGAAGGTAGTTTGGAAGCGGTTTGTTTGTTCAAAGCAGGGTAAAAGTGATGAGAAATATTGGATTGATAAAGAAACAGTTCAAAGATGTCGAATGGAAACAAGATCCAACTGTAAGGCTTAGTTGCAGGTGAAAATGGTTAAATCAGGTGGTTATGTTGTATCCAATTTTGTTTGTCAACATTCTCATGCCCCCACTACTCCGAGTAAGAGATTTATGTTGAGGTCGCATCATGAAGTGTCGCAATCAAAGCGACAGATCATAAATACATATGATTCTGCAAATGTTCGAAGCAAACAACAAATGCAAGTCTTTGCATCGCAATCAGGGGGACTTGACAAAATTGGATTTACAGACACCGATGCTAAGAATCACCATAGGGATGAAAAGGAAAAGAAAAGGGAGCTAGATGGTCAGTTGTTATTTCAGCTCTTTGAAAACCGCAAAGAAATGAGCAGTAACTTTACATATACCATTGAGCGAGATGCAGATAAAAAGATAACACATGTTTTTTGAGCAAACGGGGCGTTCCGTTCGGCATACAAAATCTTTGGTGATGTTGTAACATTTGATACAATGTATAAGACATATTGTTATGAATTGATCTTTGCTGCATTTGTAGGTTGCAACCATCATGGTCAGACAACTTTATTTGGATGTGGGTTCTTACCAAATGAAAAAACTGAGTCATTTGAGTGGTTGTTTAATAAATGGCTTGAAGCCATGGCATTTACTCCACCACCAAGAGGAATTATAACAGATCAAGATTTAGCAATGACTAAGGCCATAAAGAATGTCATGCCAAATACATGTCATCGGTATTGCCTATGGCACATTTTGGATAAATTGCCTTCGAATTTAGGAGAGGTCCTAATACACAACGAGGGCTTAATTGATGAGATTAAAAAGTGTGTTAATAACTCTAACACTTCTTCTCAGTTTGAGAGCTCTTGGTTTGAGATCATGACAGAATATAAGCTTATGGATAACAATTGGTTGGCAGATATATATAGAATTCGTAATATGTGGGTTCCAGCATATTTAAGGCATAATTTCTTTGCTGGCATGTCAACTACTCAAAGGAGTGAAAGCATGAATGCATTTGTAAAGCAGTATGTAGAATTTAAAATTCGTTACTTGATTTCATTTTGCATTTTGACGATGGAGTTGAGCGTTTAAGATACCTTGAAAAAAAGTAGGATTTTGAGAATAGCCATGGGAGGCCTAAATTGAAGATGTGTTCACCAATGGAGAAGCAAATGGCCGACATCTACACAAGAAACAAATGGAGAAGCAAATGGCCGACATCTACACAAGAAACATATTTTATAAGTTTCAAGATGAGTTATTCACCACCATGTCTCTTGGCGAAGAGCTCATAAATGAGGATGATGTAGAATGTATCTTTGTTGTGAAGAATTTTTCCGATGAAAAGGATTTCGATAGACAGGTTTTATGGAAAAAAGAGAAGATGCATGCATATTGTTCATGTAAAAAGTTCAAGTTTGAAGGTATCCCTTGTCGTCATGTAATGTGTATCATGAGGCATTTCTCTCTTTTCTATTTGCTTGAGCGTTTCATTTTGAAGCGATGGACAAAAGGAGTAACAAAAGAAATATTTGTTGATAGGGTGGATGACATTGGAATTGCCGGTGTTAACTCTTGCATGGCTAGACATAGTCAGTTGTCCTGTATGTTTGCGGGCCTTATTGACATAGCTAGTCAATCCAGAGAAGGATTCGATATTGGGGCTAATTGTCATACAGATTTGGAAATCAAATTGTAGCAGATGAAGCTAAATAGCACAACAGAGACAAGCAAACATAACGGGAAGGGACTTGTGGACAATAATGTGATCGAATATCATGTGCCAGCACATACTGTGACGAAAGGACACGCGAAGAGATTTAAATCATCGAAGGAAAAGGCAACAAGAGGGCGTCTTTGTCGTGGCTGCAACAAGCATGGTGTATCGCACGATAAGCGAAACTGCCATATGTTGTTGAATAGGTAATAATCCAATATGTCTTTTTTGTTATTCCACCATTTACTTAAAACATTAAATTTCAGGTTTGACGGTCCAAGTATCTCAAATGACTCTAACTGTGCAAATTTAGAAAGCTCCGATGCTGAAATGCAGTGTTTATTTGTTAACTTTGATTGGTCGGGTAGTTTAAGGCTGGAGGACTTGGGTTTTGATTTCTTTGGTTATTTGGTTTCACTAGTTTCTCTTTTGTTGTTTGGTTTTATTAATTTCACTAATTATTCAATCATTCTTTGTAGGGCCTCAATGGTGAAAAGGATAGAGTCACTGATATCAGCAATGTTCATTTCTTTCTTTTTATCATAGTAAGAAATCCTCAAGAATCACCAAAATTTCCAAATTTTTCATATCTGATATAAGTAGTTATGACAATGTTTTCTTATAAGTTATAACAATGTTTCCAGGGCTAATATTGATAAAAGAATCTTAGTCGTCATTTTCTGCATTCAGTGGCAACTGGCAGATAATGATCTTATGCTGCCCTTACTAGCATCTTGACAGCAGGTAATATATGCTTTCCCATAAATGAGACCCACTTTGCTTAATCTAAACTAAAGGTAGACATTCAGAAAAAAATTAACTTCATCACTAGCAAGTACAGAAGGGGGAGAAATCCCCAAATTCAAATCAAGATTGTTGGTAGTGACCACAGTGAAAGCATTAAATAGGTCTTTAGATTGGTTTAGAGGGAGTGGTTGAATAATACCTTATGTATCAGCTTCATATTTAACCTTCTTATAAGTTATAACAATATTTTCAGGCTAATATGGATTAAAGAATTTCAGTTCTCATTTTTTGCATTTAGTGGCAACTGGCAACAAACCTCTGTGTGGATTGGGCGGATGACCAGTTTGTCTATTTTGTGGATGGTGTGGGGATGAATGTCTGTGTTGTGCGTGCAATCAGAAGTAAAGTTGCAGGTGGTGATGTTGAAGCTGTGGAATGAATGTTGGGGGTAACTGTCTTGGTTGTATAATGAAGGTGTAGGGGATTTATATGGGTGTTTCTGTGACAGGGTTCACTTGTTTTTGCTACACTTGGCCTTACTTTTGCTCCACCTGTTTTGAGAGCCTAACTTTATTTTGCTCCACTTGTTTTGAGAGCCTTGTCAACTTCCTTTTGCATACAGTTGTACCAACTACTACTACTAAATAAATGATACACTTTCCAAGCAAAGGAAAATCTGTCTTTATTGTATAATGAAGGTGTGGAATTGGGTTGTATTCCTTTGTGGCTGAACTGATGTGAAAGGTGTTGGTATGGAATGTGTATTATCAGGAAATGTTGCGGAAATGCAATGTTTGTCTATGTTGTGGAATGGGTATTGCCAGTCAACTGTCTTGAAATAGTTATCATTTGAAATGAGGAATGAATGTTTACTTCTTATAAGTGTTCAGCCATGATGAGCTTCATGTTTGTCTATGTTGTGGAATAGGTATTGTCAGTCAACTGTCTTGAAATAATTAGCATCTTGAAATGAGGAATGAATGTTTACTTGTTATTAGTGTTCAGCCATGATGAGCTTCAGGTAGGTCTCATATGTGATTTAGTAATAGTTGAATGGAAATAACAGACTGAACATTAGCATGGCCATTGTTGGTATTGGGCACCCAAGTGTTCCTAATTCAGCATAAACATCAACATGTTCCTAATTCAGCAATAACAGACTGATGAAACTGAATTTAATACGGTAAAGTCATCTGAACCAAGGTTTCGGTTATAATCGTATAAGTAAAAACCAACTCTTCAATCTCCAAACCTAGAAGGTAACTGAAAGGCATTCAAGCACATTTAAACCAAGTCCAATCATTAGCAGAGTCCCAGTTATTAAACGGCTAAATCCACTCCTATCCAGCAGCATTTTAGGACACACTTATTTGCTTAATCTTTCATATAACACAGACTGTGGATACAACAATTTGATAGTTCAAGTACAATGACCAAAATTCTGTAGAATCACAATGAAGTCAATTACAACATATAGAATGCTAATAACAAGATGAAATTCAAATTGGATTAAACTAAGGAAAAAAAATAGACTCCTCCCAATGATAGCCATGGACTTTTCTAGTCTACAGAGTACATCAAGACTACCATTTCCCTCCCCATACATATGCAACAAATAGAAAAAACATCATTAATATAACAGTGTTGACTCTTGGGTGTTGTTGCTGCACATTTTGAGCTTCTACACTCTCTCAAAACTTGGATTTCATGCTTAATCTCCCGTTTCATCTCTTCAAGTGATGTTTTCATTTCTTCCATTCTACTTTCAGGTTGCTCACATCTTCTATTTTGATCTGCTGTTTATTCAGGTGCAACTTCATCCATCCAAATGAAAAACCCACAACCTCTTTCTCCCTACAAGTAAATTCATGGCAAATGCAAAATTAATATTGAACTAAAAAATTACATTAACTTAAGAAATTTGAATATATCGACACCTACGTGTAAATCTGGACATTTCCAAAATCTTCGTCCAGGATTGTGAGCTGTGCAAGAAGTCTTCAAAATCATGTACCCATATCCACATGGGCACTTTGGAGCTTATTCTAAGCTTTGCGATGTAGCAGGTGTCGACCTACCTACGTTTTCATGACGTAAGACCTCAGACAAAAATAATGAAGTTAAATTGAATGTAAAATATATAAACATTATATGATCTATTGAGTTTAATGTGATTCACATACTTGAAGAAGACATGTAGAAATATATCTTTTGATTTATATAAACTTGACCGAGCTGAGATAAAAAACAAGGCAAGATTTTCATTATCAGTAATAAAAATGAAAGGACAACTTCAAAAGTAGGTAAAGAGCACTTACCCTTACAAACACTTAATGAAACATCTTCTTCCCCTTAATTTTATGTGTTGTTCTTCCTCTCTTCCTTTTATGGTAATGTAAGGAAACAACTTCTTCAAATCATTAGATGACATGTGTGTAGCAGGACATATGGGTAGCAGTGAAGAAGCCCACATGCCAATAGCAACAGAGGAATATAATCGAAGGGCATGCCAAATAGATTTCAAATGAATTTTGAAAAGAACATTCATTTGAAAAAGATATCAAATGTAAAAAAAAAAAAAGGCTAACAAAATCCAAAAGAAAAGGAAAAAAATACAGATTTCAAATGACAACTGACCGAGATGAAAGAAAATGGATTCTGGGCAAAGCTAATCGACGGACCTGGCCTGGCTGTGCTGGCTGGTTGACGGATGTTGCCTGGATTGGCTGGACGTGGTCTGTGGACAAGGTTTCTTTCAAACTTCCTGTTACTAATCTCTACCTGTAGACAAGGTTTTTCTTAAATGAAATGGGTGACATGGAAAAAAAAAAAAAAAAAAGAGGAAACGGATTTGACGGGGAAGAATGGCAATACAGATTTCATATCCCATATGTGAAATGAAATGAAATGGAAAAATATAGATTTGAAAGGAAATGGGTGAGATGAAATCAGATTTCAAAACAAAAAAGAAAAAAAACAGATTTGAAAGGAAAGAGCTGTAATCAGATTTCAAAAAAGAAAAAAAAACACACACTTCAAATGAAATGGGTGAAATGGAAAAAACAAGAAAAAAGATTTGAAAGGAACTGGGGAAGAATGACAACTCACTAACTGGACTGGCAGTAGATCGCCGGAGAGATGGAGGATGTGTTGGCCTGGACGTGGCTGGAGATTTTTCAAATTTCAATCGATAGAGATGGGGGAAATCGATTCTGGAAAGGGCTGTCGACGAACTGGATGTGGCGAGAGGAAGAGATGCGTAGCGTCTTCCCGTTCTTCTCTGACCAAGATGTGGAGAGAGATCTGCAAAAGAGACGTCCAGCGTCTTTCCTAAGCTCAACGTGCCCTGGCTGTGGAGAAGAAGAGCTTCGAAAGAGGAGGAGATGCGCAGCGTCCTCCCGGCATTCAACGTGCCCTAACCGTGGAGAGAGAGAGAGAGAGAGAGAGAGAGAGAGAGAGAGAGAGTTGCAAAATCTGAATGCATCGGTTGGGGTGGTATGGGATGAAAGGGGGAAAATGAAAATGAGGTGGGCTTTCTGAAATTTTTGCTCTAGTTCTTTGCTATACAAGACTGGTCTGGTCCTAAGTGAGCTGTTGATTATCTGTAGCAGTGTATAATTTTTCCTTCCACATTATAGTTGCCAAATTTTAGCCAATTGCTCAATAGAAAATTATGGGTTAGTGATGACTACAAGATTTGAGCCACATCTTTTGCAGCCCCGAAATGGTTTTTTTGACTGCCACTGCAGTCCATACCACAAGCAAGATTTTTAGCTGTTAATCAACATTTTAACCACTACTGAAATTGACATATTTTTAACAGTAGTGATCTAAAACAATTACCATTGACTTATTTTAATATCAAGACCATCTAGACTTCTTTTATTCACTCATTCTCATATCTATTGCCCCAGATGAATCAGATAAAAATCCAGATCCCAAACAAATATGAAAAAATAGTTTTCATATGCTCATCAGATACCCTGAGTTTAGGACAGGAAGAAAATTTGATTTCTTGCACAAAATCCTGAGAGGGTTTTTTTGCAACTGAAAAGCTTGTAGGGAAAGGAAAACCTAAAACCCTAGAGAGAAAGAGTCTCACTTACCTGCCTCTTCTTCCCTATACGCGCTTCAGTTCTTCTCGCAAGAACCCTTGTCCGCAGCGAGCCACAATGTTCAAAGAGAAGGATCGATTTGGAAGAGAGGAGATCTGTTTGCGAGAGGAAAGGAGATCTAATTGCGAGAGGAGAGAGAAAAGAGAGGGTTTAAGAGAGGAGAGAGATCAAAAGATTAGATTCAGGTCGGAGAGAGGTCGGTTTGAGAGAGGAGAGAAGGGTTTGAGAGAGGAGAGTTTTCTTAAAATGGGTTTTGAGAGGGGGGAGAGAAAGGAGCTGTGCTTTGAGCCAAAATTAAAAATACGGTAGCGGGCTTAAATGAAAAGTGAGCAGGAGTGCTTCAGTTTTTTGGGCTGCAGGGATTCTTCTAGTGTCCCACGAGGGTGAGTGGACGCTCTCCTCAGCTCATGCTAAGGAGAGGACCTCCCATATATATATATATACATATAGGGAAGTTTCAGGTGCATCTATCCCTCACCATAGGGTGAGGGATACTTCTATAATTAGAAATTTTCAAGTACAAAAGTTACTTTTCAAGTACATAGGGTGAGAGATAGATGCTTGTCTTCATGTGCAAAAAGGAAAGTATCCATCACCCTATGGTGAGGCATAGATGCATTTGAAACTTCCCATATATATATATATATATATGAGAGCAACTCCCCTAAGCTCAAGCTTAGAGGAACATAAGCTCAAGCATGCGGGTCGCACGTGAGGGCTTAAGTGGATGGAAGCCCAATAATTTCAGAAAACCCACCTCATTTTCATTTTCGCCCTTTCATCCCATACCACCCCAACCGATGCATTCAGATTTTGCAACTCTCTCTCTCTCTCCCTCTCTCTCTCCACGGCTAGGGCATGTTGAACGCATGGAGGACGCTGCGCATCTCCTCCTCTTTCGAAGCTCTTCTTCTCCACAACCAGGGCACGTTGAGCTTAAGGAAGACTCTGGACGTTTCTTTCGCAGATCTCTCTCCACATCCAAGTCAAAGAAGGACGGGAAGACGCTGCGCATCTCTTCCTCTAGCCACATCCGGTTCGTCGACAGCCCTTTCCAGAATCGATTTCCCCCATCTCTGTCGGTTGAAATTTGAAAAATCTCCAGCCACGTCCGGACCAACACATCCTCCATCTCTCTGGTGATCGACTGCCAGCCCGGTAAGTGAGTTGTCATTCTTCCCCAGTTCATTTCAAATTTGTTTTCTTGTTTTTTCCATTTCACCCATTTCATTTGAAGTGTGTGTGTTTTTTTTTTTTAATTTTATTTTCATTTTTGAAATCTGATTTCAGCTCTTTCCTTTCAAATTTGTTTTTTCTTTTTTGTTTTTTTTTTTTATGAAATCTGATTTCATCTCACCCATTTCCTTTCAAATCTATGTTTTTCCATTTCATTTCATTTCACATATGGGATATGAAATCTGTGTTGCCATTCTTCCCCGTCAAATCCGTTTCCGTTTTTTTTTCCATGTCACCCATTTCATTTGAAAAACATAAAGGTAGAGATTAGTAATAGGAAGTTTGACAGAAACCTTGTCTACAAAGGTATTCTGCCTACAAACAATATTTACTATTCCAATGTCTCCCCTTTTGGTGAACTTCACACCTTCCTCTGTCACTGAAATAACAACTGCCATCATTTCCCAACCAAGACCCCATGTTTTCATTTTGACAAACATATTACATGCACATGGGCACTTAATGTTCCAAAAAAAAAAAAAAAAAAAATCAAGGGTCGTTCCACAAAAGAGTGATTTGGTATAGTATGATGTAGATATCAAGGCCCACGTTTGAAACGACATGCTCTTGTGAAATGGCTCGCCCATTTTATTAGAAATCCTTTTTTTTTTCAGCCCAGGCAACCCTTTGTTTGTCCATTCATTTGAAATCTATTTTACATATTCCATTCGAAAGATTCTCCTCTTTTGCTATTGGCATGTCATCTAATGATCTATCACAGATGTTTCATTATATTACTATATAAGGAAGAGAGGAAGATTAGCACAAAAAATTAAGGGGAAGAAGATGTTTCATTAAGGGACTGACACTTCACTGCTACCCAATTGCCCTGTTTTTCTTTATGTGTTGATGTGAAGGCAGGGAGTTTTGGAGAAGTGTTACCTTTGAAATCTGTATGTGGGTTTTCATTTCCAACTGGTTTCATTTGTAATCTATTTAAAAGGTTTCTTATTTCCAATATTCTTTGCACAAATTTTGATTAGGGCTGTAGAACCAAATTCATTACATATATTTTAATTATTTGTGGTCCAGATTGCAAATGGATATGATCTCCTCATCGTCACAGTCACCATCCGTGCACTATCCGGTTGTAGATGAAAACATGACACCAAGACTGGGCATGCATTTTGGGGATTTAAATGAGGCATTTAATTTTTACAATGCTTATGGAAAACTTGTTGGGTTTAGCGTTAGAAAAGAATCAACTCGTAAAGAAGATGGGAAGGTAGTTTGGAAGCGGTTTGTTTGTTCAAAGCAGGGTAAAATTGATGAGAAACATTGGATTGATAAAGAAACAGTTCAAAGACGTTGAATGGAAACAAGATCCAAATGTAAGGCTCAGATGCAGGTGAAAATGGTTAAATCAGGTGGTTATGTTGTAGCAATTTTGTTTGTCCACATTCTCATGCCCCCACTACTCCTAGTAAGAGATTTATGTTGAGGTCGCATCGTGAAGTGCCGCAATCAAAGCGACAGATCATAAATACATATGATTCTGCAAATGTTCGAAGCAAATAGCAAATGCAAGTCTTTGCATCGCAATCAGGGGGACTTGACAAAATTGAATTTACAGACACCGATGCTAAGAATCACCGTAGGGATGAAAAAGAAAAGAAAAGGGGGCTAGATGGTCAGTTGTTATTTCAGCTCTTTGAAAACCGCAAAGAAATGAGCAGTGGTTTTACATATACCATTGAGAGAGATGCAGATAAAAAGATAACACATGTTTTTTGGGCAAACGGGGAGTTCCGTTCGGCATACAAGATCTTTGGTGATGTTGTAACATTTGATACAACGTATAAGACAAATTGTTATGAATTGATAATTGCTGCATTTATAGGTTGCAACCATCATGGTTAGACAACTTTATTTGGATGTGGGTTCTTACGAAATGAAAAAACGAAGTCATTTGAGTAGTTGTTTAACAAATGACTTGAAGCCACGGCATTTAGTCCACCAAGAGGAATTATAACAGATCAAGATTTAGCAATGACTAAGGCCATAAAGAATGTCATGCCAAATACATGTCATCGGTATTGCCTATGGCACATTTTGGATAAATTGTCATCGAATTTAGGAGGGGTCCTAGTACACAACGAGGGCTTAATTGATGAGATTAAAAAGTTTGTTCATAACTCTAACACTTCTTCTCAGTTTGAGAGTTCTTGGTTTAAGATCATGACGGAATATAAGCTTATGGATAACAATTGGTTGGTAGATATATATAGAATTCGTAATATGGGGGTTCCAGCATATTTAAGGCATAATTTCTTTGCTGGCATGTCAACTACTCAAAGGAGTGAAAGCATGAATGCATTTGTAAAGCAGTATGTAGAATTTAAAATTCGTTACTTGATTTCATTTTGCATTTTGACGATGGAGTTGAGCGTTTAAGATACCTTGAAAAAAAGTAGGATTTTGAGAATAGCCACGGGAGGCCTAAATTGAAGATGTGTTCACCAATGGAGAAGCAAATGGCCGACATCTACACAAGAAACATATTTTATAAGTTTCAAGATGAGTTATTCACCACCATGTCTCTTGGCAAAGAGCTCATAAATGAGGATGACGTAGAATGTATCTTTTTTGTGAAGAATTTTTCCGATGAAAAGGATTTTCATAGACAGGTTTTATGGAAAAAAAAGGAGATGCATGCATATTGTTCATGTAAAAAGTTCGAGTTTGAAGGTATCCCTTGTTGTCATGTAATGTGTATCATGAGGCATTACTCTATTTTCTATTTGCCTGAGCGTTTGATTTTGAAGCGATGGACAAAAGGAGTAACAAAAGAAATATTTGTTGATAGGGTGGATGACATTGGAATTGCCGGTGTTAACTCTTGCATGGCTAGACATAGTCAGTTGTCCTGTATGTTTGCGGGCCTTATTGACATAGCTAGTCAATCCAGAGAAGGATTCGATATTGCAGCTAACTGTCATACAAATTTGGAAATCAAATTGCAGCAAATGAAGCTAAATAGCACAACAGAGACAAGCAAACATAATGGGAAGGGACTTGTGGACAATAATGTGATCGAATATCATGAGCCAGCACATAGTGTGATGAAAGGACGCGCGAAGAGATTTAAATCATTGAAGGAAAAGGCAACAAGAGGGCGTCTTTGTCGTGGCTGCAACAAGCATGGTGTATCGCACGATAAGCGAAACTGCCCTATGCTGTTGAATAGGTAATAATCCAATATGTCTTTTTTGTTATTCCACCATTTACTTAAAACATTAAATTTCAGGTTAGCTGATGGTCCAAGTATCTCAAATGACTCTAACTGTGCAAATTTAGAAAGCTCCGATGTTGAAATGCAGTGATTATGTGTTAACTTTGATTGGTTGGGTAGTTTAAGGCTGGAGGACTTGGGTTTTGATTTCTTTTGTTGTTTGGTTTCACTAGTTTCTCTTTTGTTGTTTGGTTTTATTGATTTCACTAATTATTCAATCATTCTTTGTAGGGCCTCAATGGTGAAAAGGATAGAGTCACTGATATCAGCAATGTTCATTTCTTTCTTTTTATCATAGTAAGAAATCCTCAAGAATCACCAAAATTTCCAAATTTTTCACATCTGATATAAGTAGTTATGACAATGTTTTCTTATAAGTTATAACTATGTTTCCAGGGCTAATATTGATCAAAGAATCTTAGTCGTCATTTTCTGCATTCAGTGGCAACTGGCAACAAACCTCTATGTGGCAACTGGCAGATAATGATCTTATGCTGCCCTTACTAGCATCTTGACAGTAGGTAATATATGTTTTCCCATAAATGAGACCCACTTTGCTTAATCTAAACTAAAAGTAGACATTTAGAAAAAAATTAACTTCATCACTAGATGCTTGTCTTCATGTGCAAAAAGGAAAGTATCCCTCACCCTATGGTGAGGGATAGATGCACTTAAAACTTCCCTATATATATATATATATATATATATATATATATATATATATATGGGAGGTCCTCTCCTCAGCATGAGCTGAGGAGAGCGTTCACTCACTCTCGTGGGACAGTAGAAGAATCCCTGCAGCCCAAAAAACTGAAGCACTCCCACCCACTTTTCATTTAAGCCCGCTACCGTATTTTTAATTTTGGCTCAAAACACAGCTCCTTTCTCTCCCCCCTCAAAACCCATTTTAAGAAAACTCCCCTCTCTCAAACCCTTCTCTCCTCTCTCAAACTGACCTCTCTCCGACCTGAATCTAATCTCTTGATCTCTCTCCTCTCTTAAACCCTCTCTTTTCTCTCTCCTCTCGCAATTAGATCTCCTTTCCTCTCGCAAACAGATCTCCTCTCTTCCAAATCGATCCTTCTCTTTGAACATTGTGGCTCGCTGCGGACAAGGGTTCTTGCGAGAAGAACTGAAGCGCGTATAGGGAAGACGAGGCAGGTAAGTGAGACTCTTTCTCTCTAGGGTTTTAGGTTTTCCTTTCCCTACAAGCTTTTCAGTTGCAAAAAACCCTCTCAGGATTTTGTGCAAGAAATCGAATTTTCTTCCTGTCCTAAAGTCAGGGTATCTGATGAGCATATGAAAACTATTTTTTCATATTTGTTTGGGATCTGGATTTTTATCTGATTCATCTGGGGCAATAGATATGAGAGTGAGTGAATAAAAGAAGTCTAGATGGTCTTGATATTAAAATAAGTCAATGGTAATTGTTTTAGATCACTACTGTTAAAAATATGTCAATTTCAGCTATGGTTAAAATGTTGATTAACAGCTAAAAATCTTGCTGGTGGTATGGACTGCAGGGGCAGTCAAAAAAAACCATTTGGGGGCTGCAAAAGATGTGGCTCAAATCTTGTAGTCATCACTGACCCATAATTTTCTATTGAGCAATTGGCTAAAATTTGGCAACTATAATATGGAAGGAAAAATCATACACTGCTATAGATAATCAACAGCTCACTTAGGACCAGACCCGTCTTGTATAGCAAAGAACTAGAGCACATGGTTAAGCTCGCAAGGGCATCTTTTTAGTAGTGGTTAAAATGTTGGTCCTGGAGAAAAATAGATTCTCTCCTCAAAGATCACTTATTTCAGTATTCATGGGTTCTTTCAGCAAATTGCTTTAGTTTAATTAGAATGCATATTTTTCTTATCAAATAAAAATTTTCCCTTTATCAATCATGGCAGATTATTAGCTAGATATAGGACCAGACCCATCTGTATGGTTGGTTATTGGGCGCCCTCAAGCCCATGAGCCTAGAATTGAGCTAAAAGGAGGAGATGGCTGATGCCCATGATGGGGTATGGCCATAGCTGATGCTCATGTTGGGTTATAACCACTACTGTTCCTTATTGATGACAATGATGCAACCAGAGGTTCTGCATGCATAGATGGATGGTGGAATGAGTTTATTTTATTGTTTGTAATAAATAGTCATCTTTCACATATCGAATGATATCCAAATTACACCGAGTTAGACCCAATTGGATGGTGGAATGAGTTTATTTTATTGCTTACTGTAGGGAAATCTGAGTGCTGTTAGAAAGTCCGAGTAGAGATCATCATTTCTTGAATGCTTGAATGCTCCGAAGCCTTGAAAAGCTGCAATGAAGAAATGAGGCTGGAAGTATGTCTAAGAGAAAGTAGAGAGATTCCAAAATATGGGAAGCGTGCGCGAAAATCGATTTGCATCATTGTTAGTCATTGTTCTCTGTTTTTGCTGGATATGTTTGGTGTTTGAAAAATGGATGTGACAGCCTCTTAAAGTTGATGTAGTTATATTATGCTTAATGGTTACGAATGCTTTGTATGAACAATAATTTCTTACTAGTAGTTATCTAAACATGTGGATCCTTATTTTCATGTAATGTTGCTTACTACCTGCAATTGTAAAGTACAAAGACACAAGAAGAGAGAAAAATCCAATTTCAAGATGTATTCTTCACTTCTTAATAATGACAAGTGTTAAAGAGTAAATGAAGTTTCAGAACAGACAATGCCCACATGAAAGAAACTAACCAAGT
This sequence comes from Camphora micrantha, assembly GCA_003546025.1. Lineage (NCBI taxonomy): Eukaryota > Viridiplantae > Streptophyta > Magnoliopsida > Laurales > Lauraceae > Camphora > Camphora micrantha. Next base: position 49,117,151 of record QPKB01000004.1, on the reverse strand, counting down.
TCTGAACTGTCCATTTCCTCCATTCGTCCAAAAGACAACTTTTGATTGGTGCGAAGTGAAATTGCATTTCAGATGACTAATAAGAGATAGAAAAGAAGATGCATTGGAAAAATCTCTGGTAACGAAGATTTTCAGGCCAAGGTTTAGAAAAACCTCTTATGAACCCTTGTTTAATATCACTGGCAGCTGCTTTTAGCCCTGAAGAAGATGGTGGCAAACAAAAATTTTATATAGTTTGGTTAAATCAAGCTAAATGCAAGTCCAACTATGCTCCAGGCACCTTTTTTTTCTTCATTAAATCTCATTTTCACATAAACCATTGAATCTACTTCGTGTGAGTCACATAAACCATTGATCTAGTAGAGAAGGGGTTAACTGAATCAGCAGGATCAAAGGTCTAAAACTAGGGACCATCAAATGTTCCACCTTGATAGGATACATTTGCCCACAACAATCAAACAGTGGACAACCATCCAGAGACAAACGACCTGAGTATATCAAGATGCATTCATCCAAAGATTTCAAGATGTATCCATCAGTGGACTAGCCAAACCCCAGTTAACTTCAAAAAATCACAACGCACAATCTCCATACAGAGCTGATAGAAAAGGAAACCCCAACAATTCAGAACCTACAACAACCACCCACATAGGATGCCTCATTCTCTTCATGCATTCTTCATTCATCCTGTTAACTTTCAGTTCAAACAATCATCCAGTGACATCAAAATTTAGAAATACAACATACACACTTGAGAAATACAGTGTACAGTGACCAAGCAATAGGTCAAAATTTTTACATACACCACTTAAAAGTTCAAAAGTTTTACCAAACCCCAAGGCCAATCTATAATCCACGCATCGGTTCACAACTACAACAGATACCCAGCTGAATAATGTTTTTCTATACCAACAAAAACAGACAACCATAATCCACTAAAAAAACTTTCAAAAACCAACAAAACCCACATCCTAAAATTTTTCTTCCCAATGCTTGAATGCTCCGAAGCCTGCACAATTTGTAGACATTTTACCTTCACAACCTGGAGAAGCCAGAAAAGTCAAAAGTTAGAAAATTAAAATCTCTCACAAATACGGTAGTGAAATCCAGATTGTCAAATACAGCTTACCTTTCCCATTTTTTTTAATCAAGCATTTCAGAACCAGAGCCTTCAAAACTTGAATATGCACTGTGTAGCAGTAAGATTGGTCCACATAATCTTAAAAAAAAAGAAAGGACAACCTCATGACATAAGTTATACTGTTGTACTGATCTTTACATTCAATCTCAAATTACGTTGTGGGACTCTATAGATAAATATATGTTTCTCTGTCAAACTGAATGAAAGAGAGAGAGAGGGATAGAGAGAACGGATGGTTGTCTTCTATAGTCATGCAGCCATTGCAAGAAGTTGCAGAGATTATCAACCACTGAGAAACCCATATTCACCCAAGAGATAGTAGATGCTTGATGGAAACAATTAAAAAAAAAAAAAAAAAAACCCATATGCTAGAAAATCCCCAAAATCCCTGCCGAGATTATCAACCAGAGCAAGTTCCCTCATAAACCCATATTCACCCAAGAGATAGTAGATGCTTCTTGGAAACAGTTGGCAAAAAAAACAAAAAACAAAAAACAAAAACATATGCTAGAAAATCCCCAAAATCCCTTCCAAATTAGTAGAAACCCAAAATCCCCAAAACCCCTTCCAGATTTCAGAGCCCTAAAAACCACGAAAATGGAAAAACAAATCCAAAAATAAAATATAAACATGAAATCTTACCTTTAGTAAAGAGCAGAGAGAGCAGTGAACACAGAGGAGGGTCTTGTGCAGGGACAAGAGAGGTCGGTTTAAGAGAGGAGAGAAGGGTTTGAGAGAGGAAACTCTTGTTGAAATGGGTTTTGAGAGAGGAGAGAGAAAGGAACTGTGTTTTGACCCAATATGAAAAATGTAGTGGGCTTAACTGAAAAGTGGGCGGGCAGGCTTCATTTTTTGGTGGCTGCACGGGACTCTTCAAGTGTCCCACATGGGTGAGCGGACTCTCTCCTCAGCTTGAGTTGAGGAGAGGCCCCCTCTATATATATACACATATATATATATATATATATATGAGAAACATTCATGTACATCTAACTCTCACCACATTATGGTGAGGGACAACATAGTGGGGTCACTTTATGATTCATCCAAATCATCCACACACATGGAACCCCCTAAACTACAATAGATCAATTGAGTTTTCGTTAATCCGATTGGATTGGATCGTTGGATTGAGGGTCAAAATTTTCCTTTAATATAAAGTCGTTAAATTTGTGGGTCACGGATGAAGGGGTTAGAGACTTGGGATTGACCTCAAACTTGATATATGGTCTCATCTCATATGACTCTTTCCAACCCCCCCCCCCCCAAAGTCCCATGATCAATGGAACCTTAGGGGACTGGAACCTCCCATCAATGGGTCGGGAGATCAAGTACTGTTTAAGTCCTGCCCGAACGACTTATCAGAGAGAGAGAGAGAGAGATTGCAAATGGGTCGAGCATCAGCTGAAAAAGAAGATACATACATATGAATTCATGAAGCAAATCACACCACAAGAGTTGCCCAAACACCCACTTGACTCAGCATGAGGAAAATGGAGCCGTTGCCTATGATGCAGCAGCCTGGGAAGCATCACATATCACTTGGGAAATGAGGTTCTAACACTTACTAGTCTTCAGCCATCACAGACCTCATTTGGATTAATCAGACATTTCAACTGTATGAACTATCCTGTAAACAGACACTACAGCCATCTAAGTATGTTTGATCCCAAAACCAACAAAAATGCGAAAAGGATAATGACAAACAGAACCAGCTAGATGATTCTAACTATTTGATTAGAGCATCTTTCATAGAGACGGTTGAAATTTTAAAACACAGATGAAACTGTCAATATCAAAATATAACATCTGAAGAATCTCCAGAAACCCTTTTACTAATCATTGATTAAGTACCATATGGTTTCTATTTCACATGGGTGATCTAGATTCTCCAAGGTCAAACCAAGATAAGGAGATGCTAACTTGATGTGTTCAGCCATTCGCATAACAAATGAAGACAGAAATTAGACTCTTGATCTAGCAAGTCATGGAGTGAATGACTTTAGTCCAAAATGATGAAATGATGTTTCTCAAGACTCTTGATCTACCCTTTCTTCATGCGAGTTTCATCAAACGTGTAACATAGCTCATTGTTTGCACAATTTCGTTCCAACCATCCATCCACAAGGCACCGGTCAGGTTATGGTTCATCCATATAATAAGCTACCATATAGTCCCAAATTGTTGCTTGTAGCATGGAGATGTTTCAGCCAGCACTTCATGGAATGCATCATAGCAAAATAACATTACTCTTTATAATGGTAGAAATACATGGCTACTCCAAAATATACGTCAGAGAAAAATATTTTGGATTCATCAACCATTTTCAAACAGCCAAATTCAAGAGAATGTACCACCATGGACCGCCAACTAGAGATCCATGATGGCATACACAATGGGACAGTGCAAAAACATTTGATAAACAGATTATAAATAGATGGTTATGAAATACAACAATGGTCAGAATTCATTGGTAAAAGAGCCAATACTGGATGAATAGGATTTCCCTGTGTTACGCTGAGCGAGTATAGGATCAGGTAAAGACCTAGGTATCAGAATCACCTGACAACCAGATCTTATGATACAGAGACAATAGTTAATATTTTATTTATTTATTTATTTTACTTATAGAATCAGCATATATTATATATTTTAAAATGGTTCTAAAAATATGTTCTTGTAATTTATTATTTTCCAATATGATATACTTGGGTAAAGCTGAATCACATTCAATACAGATCTCCATACCTATTCAAGTAGCCAAAAAGGATCTTCAATCCAGTTTGTCATTATTTTATTCAAAGAAGAAGTTGATGCATAGTGGTGGCCCAGCAAATCGACAGTCTAGATCACTAAACCATGCACCCAACATTTTATAAACTCAAGGCCTGAGCTTACTATGGACATGCTTAGGTCGAGGTTCATATTTCAGCAATATTGTTTTGCATCTCCAAAACCACCTTATGCTGCATTGTGAGATTTCTACCAGTTAAATTACATCTCACTTCCAACATTAGAGATGTGAGTTCTAGTAAGATGATGTGGGTTACCTTCGCAAAAGAAAAAATGTCAGTTCATAATTTTGTATAAGATGATTAAATGCATAAACCAGTCAATCAAACCCCAAAAGAATGCTATAAACACATTTTGCCTATGATGTCGAATTACTGTAGGCAATGCACTCTCCATGCACCAAATGTAGGGAAAAAAAGGTAAATGACTTATATTTGCTTTAAGGGTATATTAAGAAGGTAATTCAGACAGACATACTGGTCTAGATTCACATGTTATGCTATAAATAGTTAGCATCCACAAAATTGATCAGAACAAGTGTTAGCATCTGCTATATAAACAAATGGTAGCATTATATCCATGACGCTCATAAAATATGATGCCAAGAACATATAATTGAGTCATTGTCCTTGTGTGCCATATGTGGAGAAATATAATGATCACAACCATATGCTTATAGTGAAAAATCAACTATTTGATCAATTATTATTTGTCCACCCATCGAAACATGCCTCTTAAATCGAATTTTCTATTTTCTTATATTTTTGGTTGGGCGCCACTTTGGCCAGTGCAACTGACTTCCAAGGTGTTGAGTACGTCTTCAACCCTAATATTCAGTATAGGAATGAATGTCCCCCTACTATGGATTAAAATAGCAGCTTCTATATAGGGTATTGCGGCTATGGCCGCTCCAATTGCCGCTTTCACCTAATGTAGCCTGTAGCGGCCACTACATAGCGTCAACCAACAATTACTTTCCATCTTTTTGTGAAACATTATAATAGGGCTTCTTTCTTGTCTTCTCTCCAAATAACATTTCTACACACCTCTTCCATCCTTCTATGCTTAATAAATATATACATACATATATATATATATATATATATATATAAAGGAGATCTTGCCAGATTGAAGCCGATATGTAGAGTTCCTCTCAGGGAGCTCTTCTCTAGGTATATCCTGACAAACACCCCCTTGGTGTTCGTAGATTTTTTTTTTTTTTTTTTTTTCTCAACTCCCAATAAAAGTGCATTATTTGTTTTCATGAAAGTTATTTTATTAGACATTACTTTATAATCTATATGTCCAATGATATGTACAGTTTGTGCTAAATTTCTTATTTGAATTATGAATTTAGAAATGCATAATAGTGATGCTATCTTGATGACATTGTTTGATTATAAGCATTTTACTAGTTTCTAACTTAGAATAGCTAGCAAACATGAATAGATGTGAAAAAATAGACAAGTACTCTTATTTTATTATCATTCAGCAACAACTATGCCCCCTATCTCAGTTACTATTGGAAAAAAAAAAAAAAAAAAAAGATTTCCAACCTCTCCAATATTCTAAATTTTTCGATATTTTTTTAGAATTTTTGGACCACTTTTTTATACACACTACTATGCCACTATGTATTGCTAGCAACGTAGCATTTTGGGTGTCACCGAGGCGTCAGCCGCATCTACTATTTTGATCCTTGGTCCATACAACCAACCTATGTATGTGGGAATGCCTCTTAAGGAAACTTATATACTATTGATATATGATTAGGACTGTGATCACTATGATATTTGGTCTTACATATCGACAAATGGACCAGTCAGGCATGTAGGTCTGACAATGAGTACCTCTTTAGTGTCTCACCGGATCAGTTTTGGCCATAGTTACCTCATTTGCAATTCAACTGATTCGTATTTGAGTTCGTAGTTTGGCACTTAATCTAATTTTCAAATTTGATATGGTAGGCTTATCTGATTCGCTTTTCAATTCGCTTAGATTGTAGTTCGAGTTCGATAAATTCGATGTACTAATTCGAGTGTATACTTCAATATGGATTCATAGGTCTAATGATATATCTATTACAAAGTTCTAGATGCTACAAAAGGTATGTAAAAATGACATTTCCGGAAAATTATAATCAGATTAAATAGATTTAAGTTTCAACAGAAAGTGTCCCATCCAATCAATGGGCCCATTGAAAGCAAGCGTTAACATAATTAATGGTTATTAAAGGGGCTCATTTTCAGAGTCTGTTTTTAGTGAGCCAATAGATGAAAGTGGCCTCTTTCAATCTCTCCATTTCACTTGAGACTCAATGTCTAAATATGGGCCTGCAGCCTCCACCAAGATGTCTTTCGTTAATCAGGATTTAGTTACACATGGAAGGACTTTATATTCTGTATGTTCATCTCTACAAAAAGAGTACGTATTCAAAGAATGATATAAATCCAATTCAATCTCCTCTTTTCTGTGTGAGAGAAGTGAAACTTTTGGGCCAACTGTTAAAAAATCTGAGTTACTAAAAATCAATAGATAGTAGAAAATCAAATTTTACCCTAATAGTAGTTGGCCCCACCTTCAAAAAATACGTTAATAAAAGCCACTCAATCTTAGTAACCGGAACCTCCCATCCCCCTCCCTGATCCGCGTTTTCGGAGCGAATCTGTCCATGGAGCGCGGTTCGAAGATGCTCGGAGCGCAGATTGACCGAATATGAAGCGAGTTGTACAGAATCTTTAGTTTATGTGCATTTTCTTTTTCTGTAAGCTTGACATTTATCTTTTAAACGAAGAAACTTTTTATGACTTATTAATTATTATCTATTTTATGTGATCAAATTGCAAAGTTTTTTTTTTTCCCATTTTTTATACTTGAATACATGGATAAGTTATATTTGTTCCCATTAGTTAATTGTTTATAAACCCACAAGCACTATAATATTGTATAGGAGCTCCGGACATATAATTATTTTAAAATTTAGTGTTTCGGCGCTCCCGCTCTGGGCACTTAGCACTAAATACTACTTACCCATGTTATTTTATAATTTAAATCTTACTTTGATCATCGTTATTCCACCATCAAATATATCAAGTAAAAGTATTATGATTAAAAAAGGGGTTAAAATCATATTTCTAGACAAAGTCTACTGGCTTGGAAAAGTGGGCCCATTGATGAAATTATCAAAAAGCTCAATAATCACTAGTCCTAGAATGGCAATATCATCGTTTGGCAAAGACTTTTCATATATCTTCCCCTTATTCTCTCAATTCTGAAAAAGAGGGGACAAAAAAAAAAAAACACGATATGCAGAGATTTTTGTTTCTCGGAGAAGAAGATCTGAAGTTCTATGCAACTATCCCGGAGTGGATTTACTGCGAGCCGCACTACACCATATTATGGATTTAGCGGATTCATGCACAAACACTATATCTTCTTCAACTAAGTCATCGAACGAAACCGAACTTGGAATTTCGACATCTTCAAACCCTAGAGAATCGAATAGCAACTTGTTCAAATGGAACAGTACGTGATTTGCCACCATGAGAACAATTAGGTAACTACGCGCACGCGCACATACACATACACTCAGAGAGAGAGAGAGAGAGAGAGAGAGAGAGAGAGAACCTGTGGTGGTAATTATTCTTCTCCCAAGAAGGGCACAGTATCTTTCCAGTACTGCTTAATGAAGTCGACTTCTTTGACAGTTACGGCCTCATCTTCTGGGTAATAAGCAATGGGGTCTGACAAGAGAGGAACTGGAAGGTTGAGAACACCTTCCAATGTCGCATGAAGACAGTATGCAGAGTATGTAATATGGTATCCACCTTCCTGAACAACCAGGAGACGTCCATCACAGTGCTTATCAGCCATATTACGTACCATTCGGCCTATCTCCCGGTACCCCTCCATTGTCAAACACTGCCTTCCATTTGGGTCAAACTGAAGGTCAAAAGAAAAAGGGTTCTCATTCAGAAAAATAAATTTATATGCCCATATTAAAATGATTTAAGGAGAAAAAAAAAAAGCAATATATTTATGCAGAAGGCTGAATATTGCAAGATTCTACCTTACAACAGTTACCTGTAATATTAACATAAACTACAAGCTACCAATTAAAGGGGTGTGTGTGTGTGTGTGTGTACGCAATTAAAGGACACACGCACACACATATCGTATACTAGGTTAGCATTTTAAATGGCCAGTAAGATTGAGCCTGAGTCTAAGCCTGGATGACACAGAAATAACAAGCCCAAGTCCATGCCCAGATGGAGAAGAGAGTGAATGGCAAGGACTTGGGGTTGCTTAGGCTTTGGTTGGCTCTTGAAGGGTAACCATCCAACTGCTTTCTTATAGAGACCACTCAACTTTGCACTCCTTAAATGTGGATTATTGAGCTGTAATACTATCTGTAGGCCATTTGGATATCTAGGAACATCTGACAGGACAGAGACTAGAAAATATCTAATCCAGATAACGTTCACCATATAAAACCTTGTATAGCAGAAAGGTGGATACCACCAGTACCACACTGGTCAAGCGAGAAAAAAATTGCTATTTCTTGTGATGAAGCATCATACTTAAATTGCATGATGCAACATTTCACTCTTTAGTGCATTTCAACCTGCAGTACTCAATCCACATCCAGAAATGTATCTTAACTTCTAAAATAACTTTGTAAACACTTCAAATACAAAAGAAAAAATTGCAAACAACAGTGAAGCACATACTCAACTTACCGCACTAGAATCTTGTCCAACAACCATGACCATGATGTCCGGGTCAAACTTTTCAATGGCTGGAACAACCAATTCAGTCATTGCATATTCATACCCCCGGTCACCTGACCCATTCGGTAAAGGTATATTTAGATTAAACCCAAAGCCTTTATCATCACCCAATTCATCAACAGAACCTTTTTGAGGATGGGATGGACCCCACGATCCATGATTCATGTGAAGAGAGATTGTGAGGACTCTATCTGAAAGGTAGAACCCTTCTGCTGTTCCGTTCCCGTAGTGTACATCAATATCAATGACAGCAACTCGTTTGCAACCAGAATCTATGGCCAATTGGACGGCAAGACCAGCATTGTTAAGAAAGCAATAGCCATCAGCTTGGGTAGGCTGAGCATGATGGCCTGGAGGGCGCACTAAAGCATAAGCCATCTTCCCACGCCCATCTAATATGTGCTTCATTGCCGACAATGTGGTCCCTGCAGCCAATAGGGCACAATCCCATGAACCAGGGTTCAAAATAGTACCAGCACACATTGTCTTTCCCCCTGCTGCATCAGCCTCGAGAAGTTGATTTATGTATTCTGGCATTTAATAGAAGCAAAGAAATTAATAAATGAGCTACTTTATCCAGACCCTTTACTTATTGAGAGAAAAAAAGGAAATGGCTTTTTGCCTGAAAGTGGATATAATTAGTTCGGGCTTTCAGTATGTACAAGCAGAAGCTACAGTTCAATGATTCAAATTTCGAACTGTTCGACCAATCCAAGGATGGTCGCTGCATAGAAATTGTCCAAAATGGAGAATTGAAGCTATCCAATCTCTGGCCTCTTTTGCTGCACATGCATTGTAACTGTATTTTTTGCCCCAACCATCCTTCTTTTGGCAAATAATTGACGATACAGGATTATCTCATTTGGGAGATTCTTGGACATGTTCACTCCATATCAACAAATTTGGACAACTTGTGCACCTTGGAATGAAAGAAAAAGCTGAACAAACCACAGAAATTATCAAGTCAAGGATTGCACATTTCTCAAGTTAGAATGTAATAATAGATTATTAGAAATAAAAAGGAAAAGAAAACCTTCTAAGATGAGGGGATCCAGCTTAAGCAACTCCATATGAACAAACCTAAGATGCTCAAATCCTTCAAAAGCAGGGTATTCGAGGTACTCGGACAAGGATAAGAATAAAGAACCACCTTCACAGAGACCTGAGATGTAGAATCCCATACCAAACTAGTTTTTCTTTCCCATTCTTTTTTCTCTGATGCGTTGCCCTAGTGGCAACATGGCTACCTATCAGGATTACAAGCGCAACCTAAACAGGCTGAAGTCATACACCTGCCTTCTATAAATATGGAGGATATGATTTACTTGTGCCAAGAACCAGCAGGATGTATCTACTAGCCATTTAGAATTTCAAGGAAATAAAACCAACTGTGGAGCCAGCAACACCAGGTAAGCATTCAAAGAGAAGTGTCCATGAGGCTGGTGATCTCTGGTGATGATGATCTTCTTAAACCGTACCTTGACTATATTAGTCGGTATCAAAACCCACAGCAAGAGGTTGGTTTTTGTAGTTCTCCTATGGTTGGATTTTCGCCTACAGAAGTGAAAATGGCTCCTCGATACCATTCCCAAGATTTACTTGGGCTTCCTGCAATAAAAAGGTCGATGAGCGGCTGAGGTTCTTGCAAAGTCGCATGTGACGAGCCCAAAGACCAACATATCCTACCTGACTATCTAAAGAAAAAATATCAAAATAGCTCCCACTATTTGTGGGTTTACCCCTATGATGCCCAGATACGGCAGGGACATGCCGTAGACATGGCGGGGACACGGATTTTACATGTAAAAGGTGAAGTATCGGATACGATACATTGTCTATTTTGAAGTATCCGTGCATCATAGGTTTACCCATTATGATAATACTATCCATTAGTGAGGTTATCACACTTTCATCGATATCATTCCATTGTTGTTAGTATTCTACAATTTGTATCCCATATACTACAATTCATATCGAATATTAAGGAAAACTATTTGTATGTATGCAATGAATCTCATTTACTAGTGAGTCTAAAGATTCAAGTGTGAATCTTACGATTTGATTTCATCAAATCTTATAATTCAAGCGAGTCAATGGAATGACAATAGTCATAGCCATGAGATTAATATTAATGATAATTTTTATTTTTATTTTTGTCCTTCTTTTTTTAGCATTTTTTAGAAGGTTATGTACTAATTAACAAAACCTCTAAAGAAGTTTTTGCCATTTTGGAAGGTTCTGGAGATGAATAATGAATGACCATTTGACTAAAGCTTACGACTAAATGTATGGAGTGTTATCCTGTATCATTCTTTTGGAAAAATTCAATTTTTCCTTCATTATCACTGTTTTTACTTCAAGAGATCATACCGTGTAGGATTGATATATTGAATTTCATTTTTATTTTATTTTCTGATTAAAGGTAACAAAAAAATTTATTGCAACTTGTTTATTTTCCCTTAACTATTTACACATGTCGTTTATGATAATATTAAAATATGTCAATGATGTTCTTATAATTGTATCATAGTCTTATTTGTCATTGTATTCATATTGCTATAAATGGAATATGAGTAACTAATTTTTTTATTTTTTTTAATAATTTTATAAATTTTCATTTTTTACAATTCATCCCCTTGGATGATTCGTGATATGATTCCGGATTTCAAAACAGTGGATATCACTTTCATGGCAATGATAATTGCCGACTTTATTCATTATGAAGTCTTTCACACTTTCACCAATAAGCTTTTCATGCCAAAACAAGAGCATTGAAATTTTATTGGCACAGGCACCCCCAAGTTTCATCAAGCTGATTTACCAAAAAAAAAAAGCACCATCAAGCTTACATGTTTTGAAAATAATTTTAACCCAACTCCCTTTGTCAAAGGATCAACAACTATATTAGATGGAAGTAAATAACTGATAGTTACCTCACCTTTCTCAACAATATCCCACATATAGTGATATTGTAAGTCAATGCATCCACTCTTAGAGCTATTAGCTCCAAACTATATCAATTTAAACACTAAGGTTATCACAACACATGGGTACTGGTTAATTAGTTGTGTTAAACTCCATATCTTCTTTGAAACGTTTCATCCAAATGGAAAAGTTGTAGCAATGCTGCAGGCCTAGGAAGCACGGACACCTCCCCGGCTTGAGTGTCGGTGTCCGACACGTGTCGGACACCGACACTCTCCGGACACGCTCCGACACGTGTCGAACACGCTAAAAAGAGTGTCCTGTTTATTTTTTAATGTTTTATATTTCGGATACGCTGGGGACACGTTCCGGACACGTGTCGGACACGTTTGCCTCTTTTAATTGGAAAAAAAATAAAATTAGAGTAAAAAAAGAAGAGCAAGGGGGGCTTTTTGTAAAAGGTCATAACTTAAAAGCAAAGGGACCATCCTTCTGCTGCCCTGAGGAGGCCGGGCGATGGGTTTTTGCTGTTTACATGAATCTAGCAAATCTATTTTTGTTGTTTATATATCAAATCTGTTCTTTATATCAATTTTTTTTATTTATTTATCAGCTCTGCTTCTTCACCTTTGCATGACAATTTGGAATTTAGGAATATTAGTTCACACTCCTCCAATGAAGAAGATATAAATAAGCCTATGTGGAAATATGTAACCAAGTTTGAGAAAATTAATGAAGGAGGGGGAAATATTACTTGGCTGTGGAAATAGTATCTTTTAGTATATGATTAGATATATTATTATTATTATTAATTATTAACGTGTCCCCGACGTGTCCGTGTCCTATTTTTTTGAGAAATGTCGTGTCGGCGTGTCCGTGTCGTGTCGTGTCCGTGTCCCGTGTCCGTATCCATGCTTCTTAGCTGCAGGCTATATACTCAGCTCCCTGACTATACCAACACTCAGCTTCCTAAGTATAGTGGGTAAAACAAGTTTATTTCTTGCTTGACCAAGAAAAAATAGCATCTGACAGAGGAATATGTATCGAAGTGGACTTACTACATCGACCTTAGCAAAATCTGCAGCTAAATATCCTACTACATGAAGATTCTTTTCTTTTCTTTTCTTTTTTCTTTTCTGGCTTAATGGAAAGAGAATTGTATTAAAAGGAGGAGAAGCTACATGGGCAGAAAAGCCTCCCAAAACTGAGGCCCAAAGGACCCACTATACCCAAAAAAAAAAAAAAAAAAAAAAAAAAAAAAAAAGAAAACCAAAACAGCATTAAACACAGAGTTAGTGGAGACTAAGCTCCCAAAGAATTTAGAATGTAGCTAAGAGTGGTGGCATTGAACAGCCTGGAAACGTGGCTGAGCGAGGTCAGCAAGTCATGAGAGGCCTGAACTTCATGAAAGATGGAATTAGTTCTGACCTTCCAAATTGAGTATATGAGCTTATATGCCTGATAACATATATATGAGTATTTTTTTTTTTCATTTCACATATTACTTTGATATATACTAACTAGGTCTGGAGCATGACTCATACATGACCTTGTACATAACATAGCAAAAATGGGATAACCCACTGCCTTGGGATAGAGAATGTCTGACTTTTCTCGATCAGCTCTTGGACATTCAACTTTTATTAATTTCAATCTCTTTTCAACACCAGTAGATATAGGTTTACAGTTTCGCATCCTAAACCATTGAAGGGTTCTGTCAAGATATCTTGTTTAAGTGTAGTTTCCTGCATTCTCTCTCTAGTTTCTACAATTCCCCAAAACATATGATCCCTCTCCCTCATCTCTTATTTCAGATTTAGAGCTTAGTCATGACCTTTTTCTTCGTATCACATCTAAATCATTACAGTAAAAATTACAGCAGTCCCTTATTATTATTATTATTATTATTTGCTACATCTAAGTCCCAATCAGTCAATCACAACCAAAACTCTACCAAAATTTCTACAAATTGTCAGACTTATAGACTTCTCCAAATCAAACCATATTCGGTCCTTTTACTCATCCAATTTTCCCAACCCAAATCCATTATCTAATTCTGTATTAAAATCCAACACCTAAAATGGCTCCACTCCCAACCACATTGTCAACAATAACTTGATTCTCATTCCCAACTACATATTGATATGCCTCCAAAAGCAACAACACAAGAAGCCTTAGAATAACTTTAAAAAAAAAAATGATTTGAGGCAGTGACCCAAAGTGTGATGCAGTTATTGGAGAATGTGAGGATTCTCACGCACATCAATGACCAACTCCTTGTGGAAACGGAGACCTCTGCACAGAATGTGGCGCAACTAACATAGACCACAAAGTGCCACCACGCACGAGTTGCTAACATGGTATTAATTGTCTCTCATCTCCTCTAGATAAGCAAGAGTGTACCTAGTCAAGTTACTTTACATCATCATCATCATCATCATCATCAAAGCCGTGTAGCCTTGTCCCAACTATGTTGGGGTCAGCTATATGAATTTTGTTTCTCCATTCCGATCTATCTTTATACTTCTTCATATCTATTGTTACTACCTCTATCCATGTCCTCTTTGGCAACCCCTTCCCCTTGGTAGGCCATCAACCTTTATGGCCAAACTTTTCCTTACATGCGCCGTTGATGACCTATATTGGACATGCCCAAATCATCTCAAACGAGTTTCTCTAATTTTATCTCCCTATTGTTGTTACCCCTAAATGCTCTCGAAAGCGCTACTTTCTAATTTTATCATTCATAGTTTTACCACACATCCACCTTAATATTCTCATCTCTACTACATCCATTTTGTGCGTATGCTGCTTCTTGATTGGCCAACATTCTGCTTCATAGGTAATAGCTGGTCTAATCGTTGTACTGTAAAATTTTCCCTTCAATCTTGTTGGCATTCGTCTATCACAAAGCACTCTTGAAGCAAGTCTCCACTTCAACCATCCCGCTTTAATCCCATGTTCAACATCTTCATCTCTCTCCCCATCCTTACCAATTATAGAGCCGAGGTAGCGAAAAGAATCACTTTGTGGTATCTCATGTTCTTCAATTCTCATGGTAGTTTCGGCCCATTCTATACCCACTGAAGTTACAAATCATATATTCCGTCTTTGTACAGCTTATTTGCCTTTGGATTCTAAAGCCTTCCACTATCTCTCGAGTTTTGCATTCACACCGTACCGTCTCTTGATTCGTCTACCAACATAATATCATCTTCAAGTAATATTCACCAAGGTACCTCTTCATGAATGTGAGCAGTTAACACATCCATAATCAGTGCAAAGAGATAAGGGCTTGGGGCTTACTCCTAACGCAAACCTATGGCCAGTAAAAACTTTCTCACACTCGTTACTGCTCCTTCCTACATGTACAGTAAAACTGTTTCCTCCATTGTAGTGCTTTCTGTTGTATATGTATCTATAAATATAAGCACCAACAAAGCAGTAGGGTCTGCAAAACTATTCATTGATTAAGAAGGTGCATTGAAAGATTTTACAAGGACTAAGGGTTAAACCATGGGACTGGACTTGGTACTTAGACTAAAATTGCTATATTAGTGATAGACAATAAAATATCATAAGTTATATCACTGTACCCCTAGCGAACCTGTTTCATTGACATGGCCAACCACAAAAAAACACACTGCAAATTCCAAGCAAACCCTGAGTCAAAGATCTGGTTTGTATTCACCCTACCCCTAATAAAACAAAAATAAAAAAATAAAAAAAAATCCAATGACATTGGAATGCATTTGAAGAATCCACATCAATAATGATAAAGAAACAGAGAAACCCTATCTAATGCTACAGTCACTTTCCCTAAATTGGTTTCATCATACAACCAAACAGGCACAAATCCAAACATTCCCCTGTTTGGTATTCTGGCGTGGGTTTTCATTTTTCTTTCATGCGGAGTTGAGGAATCAAACAGATAGAAGGAATTACAAAAATAGAAATTACCTGAGGTGTGGAAGGAGAGGAGTTGGGAAGGGAGAGCAGATGTTCCTTGATGCCAAGAGATGTAAGGAGAGATGGGACCTTTCCTGAGGATGGACACCATGTTCTTGACTCGGTCCGAGTTCTCCGGGTGCTTCTCCAGCACCTCCAGAAATCCCGGGTCGGATGCTGTGTCGAACACGCCGATTCCTTGGTCGTGCTCCAACATGCCCTCGTGCCAGAATACGTGGATCTGATCCGACGGTGATGATGAAGGAGACGGATGGGCCATCGCTTCGGATTGATGGATTTGATGATGATGATTCTTCCTTCCAGCTGCTTGCTTTTCTTATCTACTCCTCATCTGTTGCTGCTGCAGCCTCTGTTACGGCTTTGAATGTTTGGTTGGAAAACTCGGCGAGTCAACTCCTGACTCGGCCGAGTCATGATATTTTAAAGAGGGACCGAGTCAAAAACAGGGGCAACTCAGATGCCTTTAAAAATAGACATGACTCGATCTGAATCGGCCGAGTTTTTGTGTAAATCAGTGACTCGGCCAAGTTTCATGAACCGGCCGAGTTCTGTATTTTTTTTTATTTATATTTTTTCTAAACCATTGTAGTAAAAACTCACCGAGTATGCCCCCGAGTTACCCGAGCTTGGGACATAATAAATGTATATTAAAATTTGTTAGATTTGATTTAAACCTTTATTATTATTAACTTTCGGTTTTAACTCAAGGAAGAGATTGAAGAGGAACAGGCATGTCCTTCTTCTTCATGTGCTATTAAAAATAAAAACAAAACAGAAAAGAAAAACAAAAAAAAGAAAACATGTTCATCTTCATCTTTGCCTTAATATGCAACCTCATTTTGTGGATCTCCCATCTCACCCTTCATAAGCATTTAAGCTTTTTCTTTTTTTATTGACATTGAAAAAGTATATTTGATCGATGTTCTTATAATAGAAATAGAAGTAGATTTGATCGATGTTCTTACAGTAGAAACTTTTGAAAAACCATTCTCCAATTCCATTGAATTAGTTGAGGACCTGACCCTCTGTGAACAAACATATAATAACACTGTTTCAAACTATTGAAATGGTCAATACTGTAGGCAAAAATCTTTTGAAGAGATGGTGCCAAATGGTACTCTGTCTCTTCCATCTCAGGTGTCAAACCTAATTTGAAACCCTTGCCCTCTCACCTGAAATATTCATACCTTAGAGAAAATGAAACATTTCTTGCAGTCATTTATACACACTTTGACAAGGACCAAGAAGTCTGTCGCGACCCCGGACCGGGTCAAGGGGCCTAATCTGGGATCGGGACTAAGTTTGGATGATGAATAAGGAACGGCTATCAATGCCTTAAATTTATTTTAACCAATACGTATATGAGTCAGTAAAGAGATGCCACTCATATATGCAATTTCCCACAGGTGTCCGCGGTGAGGATATCACAGCAACAAAATATATTAGTTTAAGTGC